>VMDO01003402.1:0-97899 GCA_007922755.1 Pedetes capensis | reverse complement strand
TGGCTGCAGGCATTTATGGGGTATAGTGTACTAATTCCATAAAATATTAATGTGTAATGACCAAATCAGGGTAATTAGTATTTCTATCTCCTTATTATTTGTTTATATTTGGAGGCTTTGAACTCCTCTATTTTAGTTCTTCATAATATATACAATAGGTTATTGTAAACCATACTCATCCTACTGAGCAATAGGATTCTACAGCTTATTCTCCTTATCTAACTGTAGTTTGTTACCCATTATCCAGTGTTCCTCTGTGTCCCCTCCCCACTATTCTTCCCAGACTCTAGTAATTGCTATTCTATTCTCTTCTTTAAGGTCCACTTTTTTAGTCTGTACAAATGGGTGAAGACTTGCAGTATTTGTCTTTCTGTGTCTGGCTTATTTTACTTAACAAAATTTCTTCCAGTTCTGCCTAAATTTCTGAAATGACAACATTTCATTCTTTTTTATTGTACACCCATAAAAAGTATTTTAATTATAGCTCTGTTGTTAGTTAGCCAGCCCCTATATCAGTTATTTACTTTCTCTAATTTTTGGCATTCTCATATAGAAACTGGGAGTAATATTGATAGCTACTCTTTGTGATCTTTTGTGGGATTAAATGAGAAATCCTATGCAAAGCACTTATAACAGTGCCTGGGTTAGAAGTACTCAAGACCTGGTAACTCTTATTAGCCATTTCATAATATGCTGTTATGAATTAGAATGAAGTGGACACATAGTAAAGCTGCATTTTGAATCAGTAGGGGTAACTCATAATTTACTTTCCCTATGGCCAATGTGTCTCCAGCCATACTACCCTGGGATCCAATCTTGTCAAATCTTGGAAGCTAAGCAGGGTTGGACCTGGTTAGTCTTTGGATGGGAGACTTCCTGGGAACACCAGGGGCTGTAGGCTTCGGAGAAGGACCTGGAAGCCCACTTCCAAAAAACAATCAGCCATTAAAAACCCTATGAATAGCAGAGAAGCACTGACAATAGTGCTTGGCATGGCGCAATGTTGGGTAACGCTTCATTCCTGTGTATGTAGGGTCACTATGAGTTGGACCTGACTGGATGGTACCTGACAACAATAACAACATGGCCAATGTAAGGGTCCAGATTGGAATAAAATAGTTGAAGAGTTAGACCATCTTGTCTAATTCCCTTTCATTAGCTGCTGAAGAAAGTGAGGTGCAAGTGACTTGCCCAGTATCACATGCCTTATTGTCTTACATCTTTGTTCTCACACGTAGGGCCTTCCATCACACGACACAATAGTTCAATTTAATCACTATAAAGTGATGGATGGGTTGGTTAGTTAATAAAGTCATACCTGTTTGAGCTAGCAAAACAATGGTGTTCATTAATTAACAGCACGAAGATGTTAAAGGAATGGAGTTGACAGAGCTGCAGCATCACACTTCTCTCTACTTGAGAGAATGGAGTGTGAAGACAGAAGAGGTATTGCTGTTTTGCTTTCTATATCTAAGAATACTTTAGCCCTTCTTTTCAGTTTTACCAAGTAGTACATTTGGGATGTAATCACTTCTAAGTTTGTTCTTATAAAATGTGCTTCTCTAGAAATAGGCTTTTGTCTGGGGATTTTTTAAAATCAAGTTATAGTTAGACTTCACTTAATACACCCATTAATTTGTAGCCCTTTGTGTGCCACACAGGTGTTCTGATAACTTCTTGTTCCAACAGAGCAAGTGTTGAATAACCAAAAGAGCCTTTAGATATCGGCAGAGAGGCACCTGAAGTCCTGATTTGCAGGATGGGAAATTGTATAATTCCTTTGCTGTCATAACATGTGGGAGAAATGGCTATTGAGTCTTTCCATTCTGCTTTTCTTACACTAATGTTAACTAAAATCCAGAAGCTCAAAGTCCAGGATCCGGAGATGCACTTTTCTCAAAAGTGTTTATTTATTATAATTCATGAAGGAGAGTGGTTTAGCAGAAGTGAGAAACAGACAACGCTATAAAGGGGTTTTACAATCACAAACAAAAAACTTTCTCTGAAATATGTATTTCTTAAGCTTTCTATTTTTAAGGCTTGCACAGACAATCAGATTTAAAATGCAGTGGATACAGCTGTCTCAGGAAAATTCAACTCCACAATGGAAAAGAAAGAAAAAGCAACCTGACACACTCTAGGGGAGCTCACTCAGCAGAGCAGCTCCAGTGATTTTCCTTCAGGGAAGCCCCCTTCAGTGTTTGCTGTCAACAAGGTGTATGGGAAGCCGTCCACCTAACGAATGACAGGGATACACTCCAACAGGCAGGATTACCAGCTGCTCACCCTGATGACAGCTCTTATTTCTCTAGAGCTTAAAGACTCGGAGCAGAAAGAGTCCCACTTTAACAATTTCAAGTTGCTTTAATGCAGAAGAACAAAAAAGATGAGACTCAGAAATACCCTTGGCCAGTTTAGAATGGCAAAGAGAATTACAAAATGTCATTTTTGAGACTGACTCATTAGGTGGAATATTTAGATGTGCCCTCTGGAAAAGATCAGATGTTCCCTGCCAGGTGTTTAGTAATGGATACAAATCAAAATGGGCAGTAAAATGCTGACTTTCAAAGAACTTTACAAGCCACTAACACACAAGCAATGCTCTAAAGTGCCTGAACAGCAGAAGTAGGAGAGTGTTAATTCACTGCCAGCACATCCTTTACTCAGAACCCAAGTGCTATCTCATCAGGACAAGGGACTTAAAAATACACCTGTATTTGTCTATTGTTTAGTCAACAGAAAAGAAACACAATTTAAAATATATTAATAGGTGAGCTTTTGCGAATTATTCTTGTTCACTATTGGAACTTTTTAGAATTTGAATTTCAAAATTTATTTATTTCTTTTAAATTTTGGAAATGAATAGGAAGCCTGGTTCTTAGTAGCCCCTAGTATACTCTTCCCTTAGAAAAGTATTCTAATAGCCCACCAGAAGTTATTGTGCACATTAAGTAATTCATATGTTTTGAGACATGAGTCATATTTTGATATTGGGGTTTGTTATTATTTGAATCTGAAATGTCCCCCCACAAGCTCACATATTGAGTGCTTGCTCCCCAGCTGGTGGAGGCAGGGCCTTGCTTCTTTCTTCTCTCTTCTTTTCCTCCATCCTTCCCCCCCCACCCCCGTCTTTCCTCTTCCTTTCCTCCATCCTTTCCCCCTTTCTTTCCTCTTCCTTCTCTGTGTCTTTCTCTTTCATTGTTCCTCAATTTAATCTGCCCCCTAAATGCACAATAAAAGGAATTTCAGACTTTAGTGGTCAAATTCATAATAAACACAAGCCATGAACTTATTAGAATTACCAATTAAATAATTTTAGCCAATTCTACAATAATTTTAAAAAATTCTAAAAATATTCCCTTATTGGACTAATATCTTTCTCTAAGAAATTGTTTATTTTTCTGAGTGGTGCTGCATTTTGGAAGTTCCCTATTAAATGATCTTGTTGTTAGGTGCCGTAAAGTTGGGTCTAACTCATAGTAATCCTATGTATAACAGAATGAAACACTGACACTGTGCCATGCCCAGTATTATTGTCAGTGCTTCTCTGCTATTCATAGTGTTTTTGATGGCTGATTGTTTTGGGAGTGGGCTGCCAGGTCCTTCTCCTTAACTTGCAGCACCTGGTGTTCCCAGGCAGTCTCTCATCCAAGGACTAACCAGGCCTGACTCTACTTGGCTTCCAAGATCTGATGTGATTGGATACCAGAGTGGTATGGCTGTAGACCCATAAGGGAAATAGGAGATTACTTTCAAGCTCAAAGGGATGGAGTTACAAAATATTAGAAAAGGCACAATATGAGCATGTTAGTGGACAAACAAAGAAAACCTAGAATACCTGCTATCATTGTGTAGAACGGTAAACAAATTACATCACACACAGGCATCTTCATCTGCTGTTTGTTTCATTCCTAACAATCAATAAACTCCACTGCCTCTTCATAAAATATTGACTTCACTGTTTTCATGTGGCATACATTTACTCAGGCTCTAATCAATTTTTGTTTCTGTGAAGGTTTTTTTTTTTTTTTTTTTTTTTTTTTTTTTTTTTTTTGTATACAACAAATGTGTTTGTGCCCTCCAGTCCTTGGTAACTGGCAGGCATGTCACATTAGTGCTCTTAATCCAATCAAGCATAACCTGATAGGTGTGGTAGAATCTGATAGTATTCATTTCATAAAAACAAAAAAAGAGTCTTTGTAGAGAGGCCTGACCTGACAGACCTGCAAAGTTAAATTCTCTGGTGAGCTTCAGGATAAATTGCAGATATTTACATTTCTACACATGGTTTCCAAAATTCATTTTCCATGTGTATGTCCAGGAAAGACAATTCTGTAGAGTCTATCCATTTAGCAGTTATTTTAATAAGCAAGAAATTCTTGTGTTGGAAGGGAGAATTCTGTGAGGTTGCTAAACAATGACAAATGGCTGGCATGAACAAAAGGAAAGTTCGGACTTTAGTGTTCTTCTGACATTGTTCTGAGGCAAAGAGTAAGAGCTTGATAGTTAATCATCTCTGACCTCTGTTTAAATGAAAAAACAAATGTGAAGCTACCTAGGAAATGGGATGTGAAAATCTACAAACTAATTCTCTATCTATCTATCTATCTATCTATCTATCTATCTATCTATCTATCTATCTATATACATGGGCTGGGATTTAGCTCAGTTGGTAGAGTGCCAATCTGTAGTTTCTGCAGTCCTGGGTTTGATTCCCAGCACCACAAAAATGGGAGAAGGATGTGGTAATCCACTCCTGAGGCAATCCTGAAAACAATCAGCCATTGAAAACCCTATGAGGGTTACTATGAGTTGGACACAACTCAACAGCACCTAACAACAACAACAACAACAACAACAACAACAAATGTGTGTGTGTGTGTTTGTGTGTATTTGCGTATAACTAAAAACCCAACACAGACTGTAGCTGTACCACTGTGGCGTCCAATCCCGTCACATCTCAGAGGCTAAGCAAGGTCAGGCCTGGTTAGTACTTGGATGGGAGACCACCTGGGAGCACCACGTGCTGTAGGCTTGGGAGAAGGACCTGGCAACCCACTTCCAAAAAACAATCAGCCATTGAAAACCCTATGAATACCAGAGAAGCACTAACAATACTGTTTTGCCTGTTGTATGTAGGGTCGCTATGAGTTGGACACAGACTCATGGGTACCTAATGAGAACAACAAAACCCAATAGTAGTCATTGGTAGAAAGGACAATGCCTTTAGAAAAAGACTGTTGCATTAAATATATACACATAAGCATTTTGTAAATCTAATAAAAGCCTTTGATCAGAAAATATTTCTCAGATACACACACATATTCATATATATACACATATACATATATATGGAAACTCATTTGTTTATAAACACAAGGTATTGGCGATAATAATGGAAATGAGAAAAAACTTTGAGTTGCTGAGATGACCACTTGCACAGAGAAAAAATGATGCTAATTCAATATGTTAGTGGAATAGATAGCAGGATTCCATCAAGGTTATTTTTCAAGAACATTTCAGTGTACATTGAAATATATACTTATTTTAAATGCTGCTCTTTTATATGTGCTAACCTAACATTTTCTCTCTACAGATGCTGAAATAAGGGGGAAAAGTGAAAGGCAGGAGGCGCTCACCTTCCTGTGGAGCAAGAGGAAGGCAATGTTCCTCGGTTCTGAAGAAAGAAAAAATGCAGACTACTCAAAGGCTGCCTTAAACCCAGAGCAAGAGGAATCACTTTCCTGAGCACTTTCTTGTGTGGCCACAATGGCCCCAACACCTTGCTCCCCTCTAGGATTATGCTTGATCTTTTAACATTTCTTTGTAATAAGGAGCTAGAAAATATAGATTTAAGCATGGTGGGAAATAAGGGCTACCGAGATGCTCTGAACAGCTGGGCAATCAAACAGCTGTTGTATTGGAGAGAGGAAGCCAGATCATATCAGAGTGGATGCTATCACAAGAGTTATGAGCGTACATGACAGAAAATTACATATACTTGAAATATGCCATTATAAAATGCCAGCCTGACATTAAGCTGCTTTACTGTGGTATGGTGTCCTTAAATAGCTCGGTGATTATCTGTGTCCCTGGAGCACTGCTTGCCTCCCTGATTTTTGTGATATCCTGGCATGTCCTTAATCACTGCAAAGAATGTTGCCAACTTAGAAAAACTCTTAAAAAGGAAATTAATTTTGATTTCCATTGACATTCTAAAGAGTTTTCTTTTTAGCTGGGATAGGAATCTAGCCTTTTTTTGCCACAATGACAAGAGGTAATTGTTCTGTTTGGGGGTAAGATTCCCACCTGGAACACTTTAAAAAGAAAGGCATTTCTATTGTACAGTAAGGTATTAAGCATTTTCCATGGCTTTCTCATTTAATTCTCATGATGAAATCCATACAGTAGTTTCTATTATTATGTTCACTTGAAGCTAAGGTACAGAGAGACCAAATGACTTGCCCAAGATCACTTGGCTGGCTAGTTAGGAGTAGAATGGGAATTTTAGCTCAGGCAGGTTGATTCCAGAGCCTGTTGTCTCAGTCAGTATTCTATACTGCTTTTCTCAAAGGCTAGGTTTCACTGAAAGATATAAGTTGGGAGGATAAGGTAAATTACTTAAGAAGTCTTTATGGAAGGGACACAAGGGGACAAGAGTTAACAAAATCAATCCCTGTTTGTCTTTAGAGTGTTGTGGTTGAGAAAAGAAGAAATTGTTCCCTCATTGCAATAGGAAACAAAAAATGTGCATTAGGAACACAGATGTGGAAAGTAAAGCTCTTCACGAGGAAGGCAGCTGCAGATTTTCCATTTGCAAAGTTTGTTGGTTTCTGGTCTCATCATGACTGCCACAGTAGTCCCAGAATGAATTCCCTAGTGGAAGTATTAGCAAGAAGGAAATGTCAGAATTATATTTTCTAAAATTCCCCAAAGAATATATTAGGATGGTGGATATGGGCATAATTCAAAAGAAAAGCACAAAGCATTAGAAACAACTGGCAATGAAATCAAACTAGCTGATTTGTCATCATCTGATATTAACAAAATGGCAAAGGATTTCCAGACATTATTCTGGGCCTGTTGTAAGTTGGAGGTGTAATTGTGCACCAGGCAGGCTTACTGATTTGCTCTCTGCTTTTCTCTCTAAGTACGTACTCAGCAAATTCTGAACAATTGCAGAGAGGTCATATAGGCAACAACGAACAGTCCTTGATGATTTGGGGCGCCACATCAGACTAGTTGGAGCAGCAAAAAAGCATCAGAACCTGCTTGGTATAAAAATGGCTCCTGGAGGGACACTGGAGAGGTCATTTTTGTGATTGTTATGGAATATTACTATGCTAAGCCCTTCTTCCTTGATTCTGTGCTTCTCTTTAATTTAGGCTGCCACCTAAGAGGCCTGCAAGAGCCAGCAATCTCAATAGTCTCTCACAGCAATCTAGAAGTGAGGGAAAATTAATGTCCTGTGGGGCAACTCTCAGTCAAAAAGAACCATGAGCCAGTGGTTAAGTGCTTCTCTTTTATGTTTCTTGGGCAGACAATTCTGGGATGATTTTTATCCAACCCCTAACTGGGATCCCAGTGAAACCAAGTACAATTGTTCAGGGTGATGTGACACTCCGTATATGACTTTGAACTGAATTCCTCTCTTTTCCCATTTTATCCTGTTTAGACTTTCACTCCTGTTTCCTGAGAGTTTCATTATATTTCCCAAACAAAAACAAATGAACAAAAAGATCAACTTATTTAAAAGAAACAAAAATCCAGGTCCTGCTTTTGTGGGAATCGGCTAAGCCACTGCCACATCATGAAAGGAGCAAAATTTATGGGCTGAAGGATGATAAGGGATACTTGTCAGGGGATGGTGTTGGTGTTTGCTATGGGTTTGTTTTCTCTACCAGATTTCTAAATTAGACCGGAATTATAGGGGCTTCTCCAGGGTTATCTACTTCTCTATAACTTCTTTTCTTTATTGACATCACCCTCCTACTTCTTCTATGTTTTATTTTGCTTTGTTTTGTTGACTTTTTGTTTGTTTTTTAGAGATATGGTTTCCCCATCAGGCCCAGGATGGCCACAGACTTGGAATCCTTCTGTCTCCAAACTGCTAGGATTACAGGCATACACCACTACACCCTGCTTTCTCTTCTTTATCTATACTTGCTTCTCAGATGGTCTACAGTCATATAATTTCAACCATTGCCATTATGTTGGTGACTCCCAAATTATATCTTTAGTTCTGATCTCTTGTCAGAGCAGTTGTGTCATATATCTAGTTGTCTACATGTTCCCTCTGCTCAGATGCCTAACAGGCATCTTTCCCTTTGTATAAAATAAAATTTGTGTTCACCTTCCAACAATCTAAAAACTCCTGTCTTATGGCCTTATTCCTTCATATGGCACCAGCATCTAACCTGTAGTTCGAGCAAGTAAAATAAAGAAAAACAGCTGTTGTTCTCCTCTCTCTGCTTTTCACACTCTTCCCAACAAGTTCTGTCTCACATCTCCAGAACAGACTACAAATTCACCTACTTCTTTCTTTCTCCACTGCTGTCACCATCATCCTGGGTATAATCATATTTTCTCTATTTTAAGGACCACTACAATAGCCTAAAAATCTATTCTCACCATGATAGTCAGAATGGTTTAAGCAAATCAATTTAACATCTTCCAATGACTATTTAAAAACTGCCAGTGGCTTCCTGAGACATCTAAAGATAAATGTCTAAAACCTTCCCATGTTTCCAAGGCCTTTTGTGATCTGGGTCCTGCTTAGGTCATGTGTGATATTGTCCCTTGCCCACTCATTGCTGTGGACTATGGCTCCAAAAATAATATGTTGAAAAATGGTCCCCTGTGTGATGGAATCTAGAAGGGCAGCCTTTCGTAGTGATTAGATCATGGGACAGAGCCTTCGTAAATGAGATCAGTGCTCTTACAAAAGACTCCTGAGAGATAACTGGTCTCTTCTCCCATGTAAGGCTATAATGAGAAGACTGTTTAGGAACCAGGAAACCAGCCCTCACCAGAACCAAATCTACTGGCACCTTGTTTTAGACTTCCCAGTCTTCAAATCTGTGAGAAATAAATCTCTGTTTATTTATAAGCCACACAGTTGATAATGATCATGTATGGCAAAAGAGAGTTGTCATCTTGATGACCTGTTTACAATAATGTCCTCCACCCTAGTTATTATTACTGAGTTATTTCTCTCATAATTCTCAGAAGTTTGGTATTGTGTCTTGAACTGTTTATTTTCATCTTCTCAATTAGAAGGTAAGCTCTATGAGGACAGGAGTCTTATCTTTCTGAACAAACTTTATATTTCTAATGCCTTTACCTCTATCTGGCACCTTTGTGGAACATACTAATGGATAGGTAAATTAGTTTGAGAGACCCCTCTGGGTGGGTGCATGCAGGAGTTTCTTCTTATTCAGGCAAAGAGCCCAAAAAGCTTTGTGTTACTTTTCCTGTCTCAATAATCCATAAATCTCTGCCTCTTTAGAATCCTAATTGAGACCAAGAGATGGGAGTAAATAATCTTTTTGTGTGTGAATATATGAAGACATTCTTATAAATCTTCATTTCTTATTTCATTTGATCAGTTTTATTTTTTAAGAAGGAAGTAAAACTGATGACTCATCCCTTAGTAATCACATTTATTGCAACCACTTGCATTTTCAATAGCTTTTATCTGAATGGAATGGTTATGTCTAAGAAGCAAGCAGCTTTTATAGGAAAGGACAAGACTTCAATTCCATCCAGTCTATGATGGTTTTTCTTTTCATAAAACAACTTATGTTAGAAGTTTCTAATACAACCCTGACACAGAGAATGAAATTCCTAGTATATTTTAAGCATTTGTCTCTTAACTGTTTCCTTCCTCCAGCTACACACAAAATCCATGTTTCAATTCCCTTCAAAGACATAGGTATCAAAACGTCAGTACTTTGAGTCAGACATTGCTCTTTATTCTAATTTCAGATTTTGTATCTGATACATCAACGTATGTGTTTTAAGTTTTTTCACTGCACCATCATGGGTTGGACCTTTTCTTCTTTTTATGTGCCTAGAGCATACAGTCCTGTGCTCATTTTGGGAGACTTTTCCTAAAATTTGATGTCAAATGCCACTAGTGCTAAAGAAACAAACTTTGTTTTTTATCATTATGGTAAAACTAATGATGAAATAATTCTTGTCCTGTGTTGATTAAATATTATTATCAGTTTCTATTATTTCTGAGAATAATTATAGACATACTGATTTCTGTATGAAAGCTAGCACTGAATTCTTAGACAATTTGCTTCTTAGTCTTATGGCATCTTGTTATTTTTTGTAATTTAGGCTTTCTGCACATTTGATTTTCCTCAGGAGAGGTTCATGGCTATTATTTGTGATTTAGCTTCTTGGTGTGTAATAACTGCATCATAAGTTTTGTTATCTTTAAATGTAAAACAACTTGAATATGATATATGGATTTATTTGTATAATTCCCTTTGTTTATCAAAATGTCAGAAGATAGTTTAATTTTATATATTTCTTTTGATTTTCCTTGTTACTCTTTTATCATTAGATTGACTCTGAGATTTCATAACACAGAGGTTTTTTGTAGTCTAACCCCAGGGAAACATTATTACCTCTTTTGTAATTACTTGATGGGTATGAGAAATATCTGTTGGGCAATCAGTCTTACTAATGGGTCTTATCTCCACTAGCTCGAACTAAGAAAAGGATTTGATGTACTAGATCCATCAGGTGCTGTCCTTTGTTCCTTTGAGTGACTTCTGTCCTCTGTGTCATAATCCAATGCTCTTACCATCAGTGCAGAGGGGTCCAGACCTCCCGGGTGGACAGAGGCAGACAATATCTGTCACGGATTTTGGAACACAGGTGGCGCCATTTCCACATGGGTTGTTTTCACAACTTGCAAACTGGCACAGCATGCCTGAGTACAGCCTTGGACACTCACAAAAC
Source organism: Pedetes capensis (assembly GCA_007922755.1). Taxonomy (NCBI): domain Eukaryota; kingdom Metazoa; phylum Chordata; class Mammalia; order Rodentia; family Pedetidae; genus Pedetes; species Pedetes capensis. Next base: position 86,922 of record VMDO01003402.1, on the reverse strand, counting down.
CAGCTGTTACTATCACTGGGAAAGGAAAGAAATTTTAAAAAATGATCAGCGGGCTGGGAAGTAACTGAGTGATAGTGCATTTCATTAGCATGTGTGAGACCCTGGGTTTGATTCCTTGGACCATAAAAAACAAATAAAACAAAACAGAAGCCAGGCATGGTGTCCTATGCCTGTAATCCCAGCAACTGGGGAGACAGAGGCAGGAAGATCACAAGTTTGAGACCAGAGGCAGTCTACATAACTTAGCAAGACCATCTCAAAACAATAACAACAGCAATAAAAACAACAAAAAATCCAAAAGAACAACAATACCACTGATGTTTTATGCACATAGACATGCACATATACTCACACACATGTAAATAAAACTATAATTGCAATTGGTCTTGTAAGTGGAGTTTATTCTTCCCTCTTTCTGTTTTAACTTTTGAGTGTTTCTATCTGTGTACTTTACATTGAGAGCAGATTAACAGCTTTATAAATCATTTGAAGCCACAAATGCTGCTTTATGCTATTTTTATTTTTGATTTATCTCATCTTTTATGTCACATTAGGTGCCTTTTTAGAGCTTATTAAATATGTGTGGTGCTGCTTCAATAAAGTGCTTGAAATGTCTATTAGGAAAAGCCATCTTAGGCTCAAAGCTCAGAGGAGAATTTTAAGCTGGTGATAAGCTCCCTATATTGAGGGCAAATTCCTTCAAGAGCTACATTTGTGGTAATTCTGGAAAAAAAAAAGGCACAGTGGGGAGCTGTAATGACTATACAACTCTCTGACTTAAAATATGGTTTGGTGGCCACAAGCTGCGAGTGCCTACTAGAGCAGAGCTCAGGAAAAATTCTCCTCTGTCAGGGAGGCATCCTCAGGAGGAAGATCTGACTTGGAATCTGTTATTTCTGCCTTCCCTGCAAACACTTTCCTTTTTTAAAGAAACAGTAGCCTTGGTTTTCCTTTGCAGGACCCACCCCTCCACCACTCTCAGTCCAGGATGTCTGGGAGGGGCAGCCCCTCCTCTTGCTGCCAGTCATAGTGATTAGGGCATGACGGATAGAGGGTCACCCCAGGTGGCTGGCATGGGGGCAGATCTTCTGCTAAAACTCTTAGAACAGTGCTTTGTCTTTCTGCTGTGTTTTCTAAACTTGAAGCTGCTGGTAGCATCTGCCTATGCAGAGGGGAAAGCCTGTTTGAGAATACATAACTAATATCTAACAAGGAAATGTAAACAATAGGGAGAGGTAGATTACTGATATTGTTTGGGCACCAGGTCCAGCCATTATTCTGTAATGATGTAAGCCAATATATTCTACACGCTTTTTATTTTTTAAGGCCAGTTTGAGTTGAGATTTTTGCAAGTTCCAGCTTAATGAACTTCATTCAGTGTTAAAGGTCCTCCTTTCCTTCTCTCCTTATTACATTATATTATCGTGTGGAGATGAAGTGTCCTCCAAAAAGGATCATGTGTTGAAAACTACTCAGCTGGTGGTGCTACTGAGAGGGCATCCACTGATGAGTTCATACTGAATGGCCTATTAGGAAGTAGAGGGTGGCTGGAGGAAGCAGGTCACAGGGAGTGTGCCTTTGAAGGGTATATTGCGTTCCCAGCCTCTTCCTGTTTGTCTCTCTGCTTCCTGGCTGCCATGTGGTGAGCAGCCTCCTCACTATGTGCTCCCACCACCATGATACTCTGCCTTACCTCAGGCCCAAAGGAACGGACTTATCTGACCATGGACTGAAACCTCTGAAGCCATGAGCCAAAATAAATTTTTCTTCCTTTTTAGTTGTTTATGTCAGGTATTGTGTAACAGTGATGAAAAGTGACTAACACACCTTAGCTCACATACCTTGCCATATATGACTATTTAGGTTTTTTTTTCCTGTTTATATTTTATCTTGTTAACATCATAGCTTTCAAGGATAGGTACCAGAACTAGGCCCCCAAAGTAGGTAGCTAGCATATTTTGTCTTCATGACTTATCCTTATTATCTAGTTGTAGTCTTGCCCATATTATGGAATATATCTCTTGCTTTTCTCATATATGGTCTCTTACTTCCTTATGTCTTTTAAACCCCTGAAACGAATAAATTTGTGCACAGAAAAGGACCATTTCTTCTATACTAATGACTATCTGACTTGGAGATGTGGAAAGGCTTATTTTATTAAAAAAATCTGTTTTTATATGTTTTTATATTAAGAAGTCCATATTAATTTGATCAAGTATCATGGAGAAAGTTTGTGTATTGGACAGTAGGTAAAGCTGGCTTTAATGGGATGTAAAGCTTTAACTCCCTCAGGTTTTGCCAACATATAAGGCTAATCCTGTAAGTGATCATTAATTTCCTCGTTGTATAACCTTTGTGGTAAGTTCATAGCATTTTACACACAGTAGACAGATATAAATCTCATATACACATTGCAGTACTTGGGGGCTGAACCCAGGGGCTTGCACATACTTTGTGTGTGCTCTACCACTAAGCTGCACTCCCAGCCTATTTTAATTAATTTTATTTTTATTTTGAGTCATGGTGTTGCTACCTCTGGTCTCAAACTCAAGGGTCCTCCTGGCTCTGCTTCTTGAATTGCTGATATTACAGGTGTACTCCACTGCACCTGGCTATCTCATGGATTTTCAAAGGAAAAAAACAGTCAAAGATCGACACCACTATGATGATTATCTGTATTGTGGGATAATATGTAGGAGTGCAACATACTTGCAAGCTGCATTCTGGAAGGACCAAATTAGTTTTTCTTTTCTTTTTTTTTTTTTTAAGATAAGGGAGGATATAACATAGGAAACTAAAATCAATCTAAACATTGATTAAGTACTTTAACACAGATTTAAACAGATCTGAGATGCAAGAAAGAAAGATGCTTTTATGTTAAAAACCAAGGACAGGACTATTTTAAATTACGTCCTGTTGGGAAGTCACGCCTCATTTCTTCTTTTTGCTTTCATCAGGAGATGACTCTGTGTGTCTACATGTCAGCAGGCAGCTAGAGTAGAGAGATAAATAGAAATTCTGTAGAAACCAGTCCAAGAAAGAGGGGAATCACTTTCTCTGTCTAACCAAGGGCAACTATACAGCCCTTTGACCTGTTGTCTTGATATTCCATTGGCACTTTTAACCAGTTGAGATTTTGCCACATGGTGGCACCTAAGTACACATGGTGGCATCTACATACACAGCTTCAAATTGTACCTTCATGCTCCCAAACACTTCCTGGAGCATCAGATATTTCACCAATAGTTTTTATTTATTTTCTTTTTTAAAGTATGTTTTTTGCTGCTGATAGTGGCACAGCTGAGACTCAAGGTTTCTTCTACCCATATCTTGCCAAAGATCCCCATTGTGAAATCCCAGTATTTTTCTTTTTTTCTTTTCTTTTCTTTCTTTCTTTCTTTTTTTTTTTATGGCTCTTGGGGATTGAACCCAGGGCCTCACACATACTTTGCAAGTTTTCTACCACTAGACTGTACCCCCCAGCCATTTTTATTTTTTATCTTGAGTCAGGGTTTAACTAAGTTATGCAGGCTGCCTCTGGCCTCAAACTTGTGATCATCCTGTCTCAGCCTTCCAAGTCACTAGGAGTACAGGAGTGCTCCACCACACCTGGCATTAAATCCCAACACATTAAGAAGCTACCAAGTCAGCTGTTTTCTTTTTCACTTAAGCCACTTTGATGCACCTCCATATCTTGAAGCAGAAGGTAATATTCACCAGGGAAAGGAGTGCCCTGAGATCAATGGACTTTAAGAAAAAACACTTGACATTTGGAAAAAATAGTTGAAAGAAGGTTATCCTTCTTTTCCCAATTTACTACATCATTGCTGTGAATTTATTTGGCATTGTTTATTATAATTAGTTTTGGGAAATGTATTCACATGGAATATATATGTTTTTCATTTGAGAAATTAAAAAGAAATACCTCACAAGGTCTGTAAATCATATAGAAACTACTCTACAAATTCACCTCTAAGGAAGTCATGACACTTTTATGAATTAAAATGTCTGAGAAATAATCTAGATGTTAGTGAAGTATTTACCTGTGCGCCAAAATGCCATATATGTTGCCAATTGGTGTCTACCAATAGATGTCGTGCATGTATATCATGAAAACAGCCATATGCCAAGGAGTAAATAAAACTCACTTTTGCTCTCTTTGAGGTAGACAAATGCATGAACAAATCTCTATAGAACCTAGCATATGAGATGAAGAAATATACATGGGAGTGAGGATTTGTAAGGCTTTAGCTCTGTGATACATGAATTCATGTGAAAGTGCTCTCCAAAAGTTCTTCTGTGGTCTGCTACCACAGGATGCTACCAGAAGGTCTTGTGTGCAGCTTTTATAAATGCATATTCTCATACATTCCCCACCTCTGAACATCTGAGATTCTCTTCTGGAAGTTCTGGGGTGAGGCCCAAGATTCTGCATTTTTAAAAGCCTCAGGGGATCATCTCATGTACCATACCTTGAGCTGAAGGCACCCCCCTACCCTGAGACAAATTTTCTCTCTAGAGTAAAAGCTTGATGGACTAGGAGGATGCCAGGTCATTATAATTTTCTTTGTAATTTTGGGATGCATTTTGAGTTTTAAGTTCAATATGGAAACATGATATATGTACACCAAACTACATAAATCCTTTTTATTTTACTTGTGCAATCTACAGTCTACTACACATACATTTGCTTGCAACATAGCACTGTGGCATCTGATCCTGTCAGGTCTTGGAAGCTAAGCATGGTTGGGTCTGGTTAGTACTTGGATGGGAGACCACGTGGCAATACCAGGTACTGTAGTCTTGGGAGAAGGACCCAGCAACCTACTTCCAAAAAACAACCCGCCATTCACTGGGAGAGTACCCCACAGTGTGGGCTGCTGAGAGAATCCTGAAATTTGGGCTAGCCCAAAAAACTGATGTAGAGTTTCCACCATCTTCCCGTGCTGGAGGGTCATTTCCTAGGAACTTCTCCCCCCAGACCTGCCAGCTTTCAATGTGAGAGTGTGGCAGAGTGGTGAGAGAAAAATTCCAGAGTCCCATCACCATCCAACCTCAAAAAATCATCAGAAGGAGATTCTTCATATTCTGAGGAGCAAGGACCCAACTCCAAGAAGAAATAATGGGCAAACCCCAACAAAAGAATGAAAAAAAAATCAGGAAGGGACATGCTGGATGCGAAAAGCCCACAGAGCAAAGCCTCTCAAAAGACAACATCCAACAATCCTGATTTTTAGAGCTGTCAGAATCAGAATTCAGAATTCTAGTTATAAATATGTTAAAATACATCAAAGCTAACACCACCAGCACCCTCAAAATTCTAGAGAAAAAGGTTTTTATCTGGAGTCTGTACTCACCTCGAGGCTAGGAAGAGTCAGAAAAGAACCACACTGCAAACTTTGAGATGCAAGGCAAGCTGGATGAATTAAACTCTACAACAGAATCCTCAACATTGAGACTGGGCAAGGCTGAATAGCAAATAGAAGATTCAGAGGAGTCATTACAAAATATTAAATACATGCAAACCCAGTTAGAAAAAAATGATGAAACAATACAAGCTAGATTTCCAATAGGCCTCAGATAGAATGAAAAAAATGAAACTTAAGAATTCAGGGTGTCCCTGAAGGAGAAGAAAAGAACACAAGAGGATTAGGAAATTTATTCTATGACATCCCAAAGGAAAAATTTCCAGAGCTAATCCAGGATCTGGATACTTACAAAACTGAATTGTTCAGAACCCCACCCAGAGTAGAGCAAAACAGTTACTCCCCATGACATATTTTTGTACAAATGCTTACGTTGGACACCAGAGGAGCAATTTTGAAAGCAACTAGGGAAAAGCCCCAACTACCATTTAAAGGCAAACCCATTAAAATAACTGCGAACTTCTCCACATCAGCATTGGAAGCTAACTCATGTTCTGAAAAAGAACAACTTCCAACCACGAATACAATACCCAGCAAAGTTTTCTTTGAAAATAGATGAAGACTATAAGACATTTCATGATATTGACATGTTTAAATGATTAGCAACCACAAAATCAGCATTACAGAGGATCCTCAATCAGTTACCACATACAGGTGAGATAAGACAGCCCTTCACAGAAGATCAAAGAATTGAACAGTTAACATGAGAGGAAATCAAGAAAGCAATGAAAGTAAGAATGAATCAAAAAACCAGCAATAAGTAAGGATTAGATTCATAAAAATAGACACTTCTCAATAATCATGATTAATGTAAAATGGTCTCAACTTACCAATTAAGAGACATAGACTGGCTAATTGGATGAAAAAACATAAACCTCGATATGTGCCATACAAGAAACTTACCACAAAGACTGTAATAAATTGAGAATTAAGGGCTGGAAAACAATATACCAAGCAGGGGGAAAACGAAAAAAGCAGGAGTCACAATACTAATATCAGATATATTAACCTTCAATCCAAAACTAATTAGAAGAGATAAAGAATGATACCACATATTACTAAAACAACAACAACAACAACAACAACAACAACAACAAAACAATCAACCAGGAAACAATAATGCTACTTAATATACTCTCCAAATACAGGGACACCTAGCTTCATAAAACAAACTCTTTGTGGGAAATAAAGGACTACCTTGGTCTAGACACAACAATTATGGGAGACTTCAATGCTCCACTTTCGCCAAGAGACAGGTCATCAAAACAGAAAATCAACAGAGAAATGACAAGCTTAATCTGCACCTTAGACTAAGTGGAACTCACAGATATGTACAGAATATTCCATCCATATTATGAGGAATACATTCTTCTTAGCACCACATGGAACTGTCTCTAAGATAGATCATATTTTAGTACACAAGAGTTCCCTCAATAAATACAAAAAGGTAGAAATTATCCTCTGTACCTTATCAGACTACAATGCAATAAAATTAAAACTCAAAAGCAAGAATAATTCCAGAATTTTTACAAATTCATGGAGACTAAATAATACACTGTTGAATGATTAATGGGTTATTAAAGAAATTAAAGTGGAAATTAAAAAATTCCTGCAATCAAGTGAAGATGAAAACACATCTGATCAAAACATGGGATACAGCAAAGGTAGTTCTAAGTGGGAAGTTTATAGCATTGAGTGCCTTCATCAATAAGGTAGGGAAGAGCCAAACAAATGACTAATGACATATCTCAAGACACTAAAAAGCAAACAACAAATCAATCCCAAAAGGAGCACTAAGAAAGAAATTATCGTAATCAAGGCAGAGGTATCTCAATTAGAATCTAAAAAGATAATTCCAATAATTAATGAGACTAAGAGCTGGTTCTTTGAAAAGATTAATAAAATAGATGCTCCCCTCACCAATCTCATAAAAAAGTAAAAAGAAAAAGCCAACATCATGAAAATTAGAAATGAAAAAAGCAATCATAATCACCATCTACAATGAGATACAGAAAGTCATCAGGTAATATTTTGAGAAATTGTACTCCCCAAAATACAAAAATACAGAAGAAATGGATAAATTTATTAACACATATAATTTACCAAAATTAACCCCAGAGGACATAAGTGACTTAAACAAACCCATTACATATGCTGAAATAGAAAAGGTAATAAAAAGCCTTCCAACAAAGAAGAGCCCAGGATCTGATGGGTTCACAGCAGAATTCTACCAAACTTTCAAAGAAGAGTTAATACCTGTCTTCCTCAAATTATTTCAAAAAGTACAAAAGGAGTGAGTACTTCCAAACTCATTCTACAAAGCCACCATCACTGTGATATCTAAACTAGGAAAGGATACATCTAAGAGAATTATGGACCCATTTCCCTTATGAACATAGATGCAAAAATTCTTAACAAAATCCTGGCACACAGAATTCAGCAACATATTAAGGAGATTGTTCATCATGACCAAATGGGATTTATTCCATAGATGCAAGTCTGGTTCAACATATGAAAATTGATTAATGTAATTCAACATATCAAGAAGCTTGCAAAAAAAAAATCACATGATCATCTCAATCAATGCAGAAAAGGCCTTTGACAAAGTGCAACAATTTTTTATGATAAAAACCCTGGAGAAGATAGCCATAACAGAAGATAACTTAACATTATAAAGGCCATCTATGGCAGACCTACAGCCAACATTATATTAAATGGAGAAAAATTGAAACCATTTCCTCTAAGATCTGGAACAAGACAAAGATGTCCACTCTCTCTTATCTTACTTAACATTGTAATTGAAATCCTCTCTAGGGCAATCTGACTAGACAAAGAAACCAAAGGGATACAGATAGACAATAAAGAGGTCAAATTATCCTTATTTGTGGATGACATGATATTTTACCTAAAGGACCCTAAAATCTCCTCTAGAAAATTTTTAGAGCTAATTAACTCCTTCAGCAAAGTGGCAGGATACAAAATTAACACTCAAAAATCAGTAGCCTTCATTTACAGAAACTGTGAGCAGGAAGAGAAGGAAATTACAGCCACAATCCCTTTCACAATAGCCCACCAGAAAACTGAACACGTTGGAATCAATCTAACCAATGATCCTGCAGATCTCTACAAGGAAAATTTCAAAACATTAAAGAAAGAAATCAAAGAGGATACTAAAAGGTGGAAAGAACTCCCTTGCTCATGGATTGTGAGAATCAATATTGTAAAAATGGCTATCATACCAAAAGCAATCTATAGATTTAATGCAATCTCCATTAAAATTCTAATGGCAGACTTTACAGAAATAGAAAAAATGATCCAAAAATTCATATGGAAACACAAAAGACCATGTATAGCCAAAACACTTTTAAGCTGCAAAACTAGTGCAGGTGGGATCACAATCCCTGATTTTAATCTATACTACAGGGCTGTAGTAGCAAAAACAGCTTGGCACTGGCACAAAAATAGGCCTGAAGACCAATGGAACAGAATAGAGGACCCAGAGATACATCAATGTATCTATCACCACCTCATTTTTGACAAAGGATCAAAGCAGGTGATTGGAGAAAGGATAGACTTTTCAATAAATAGTGTTGGGAATCTTGGCTATCCACTGGCAGAAAAATGAAAACAGACCTGAACTTCTCAATATGCATGAGAGTTAACTCAAAATTGGTAAAAGATGTCAAAATAAAGTCAGAAACGTTAAAATTAATAGAAGAAAAGATAGGCAATATGCTCTAACATATAGGCATAGGAAAGCATTTCCTTAATAGGACTCAAATTCCTCAAGAAATCACAACAAGAGTAGATAAATGGGATTATATGAAATTAAAAAGCTTCCGTAAAGTAAAGGAAATATTCAACAGAGTGAAGGAAGTCCCCAACAACTGGGAAAAAATCTTCACATCCTATATATGAGACAGAGGATTAATTTCCAGAATTTATAAAGAACTCAAGAAAAAAATTCCCAAGAAAACAAATAACCCCACACACAAGTGGACAAAGGAAGTGAACAGACAGTTCTCAAATGAAGAAGCTGGTAAGGCCATGAAACACATGAAAAAATGCTCATTATCCCTAGCCATTAGGGAAATGCAAATCAAAATGACTCTGAGATTCCATTTTAGTCCAGTAAGAATGTCCAAGATCAATAAAACAAATAACAATAAATGCTGGTGTGGTTGCAGAGAAAAGGGAACCCTCTTACACTGCTGGTGGAGTTGTAAATTGGTTCAACCACTCTGGAAATCAATATGGACGTACCTCAAAAAACTAAAAATAGATCTACCATATGACCCAGGTATACCACTATTGAGAATATACCCAAAGGGAGATGAGTCATCATAGCACAGAGACACCTGCATCTCCATGTTCAGTGCCTCACTTTTCACAATAGCAAGGATATGGAATCAACCAAAGTGCCCATCAACAGAAAAATGGATAAAAAAATTATTGTACATATACACAACAGAACACTACTCAGCAATTTAAAGAATGAAATAATGTCATTTGCAGCAAAATGAGTGGAATTGGAGAAAATTATCTTAAGTGAATTAACACAATCCCAAAAAGAGAAATATCATATATTCTCACTCCTATGTAGGAGCTGAACCAAACTTAAAAGAAGGAAAAAGTCCTATACATAAATTGGAACATAATAAAAAGCTCATGTAAATTTAGCATAGAAGGGACAATTTAAGGAGTAGAAAGAAGGAGAGAGGGATCTAGCAAAAGGAAGTGATGATGGGAGAAGATGGGAGGGGGAAGAGGACCAATGAGAAGAGAGGAAGGGGGAGAGGTTAACCTCTATGTAAAAACAGTTCAACTTTATTACTATGGGGAATAATAATAATAATGATGATGATGATGATGATGATGATGATGATGATGATGATGATGATGCCACCAAAGGATGGCAATAATGCATATGGACTAGATCACTCATGTAATACTGCTGGAATGCGGAAAGATAGATCACAACAGAAAAATGTTTGGATTTAGGATTGGGATGCACGTGTATAGATAAATAGTCCCACAAAAAGACATACAAGTAGAAAGGAGATCATTGATGGGGGGATGGGATTGGGGAGGAGGGTCATGAGAGGGTATGGGGGAAGTTATGTGAACAATGTATAATGAAATGCATATATGGAAATGTCACAATGAAATACATGTCAGAATGATACCCATTAAGTTGTGCATTAAAAATTTCCAATAATAATAATAATAATAATAAACCAGCTGCCATTGAAAACCCTATGAATAGCAGACAAGCATTGACAATATTGTTTCACCTGTCGTATGTAGGGTTTCTATGAGTCAGATACTGACTTGATGATACCTAACAGCAACAACAACAACACATACATTACACTTAACTACAACATGAAGGAAGAAAATTTTCACTCAATTGTTTTAAAGTTTAGTTTAAAAAAATACCACCCACCTGAGCATATGCAAATGTCTGTGTATTTTGGCACCATAACTGATATAAGATATTTTATTACAATTCCACAATATGTTTAGCATATCAAGTGACTGTCATTAAGTACCTATGGGTATTAAAAATTTATCTTTAGAAAAAAAATAGGTAGTTATAAAAGAAAAAAAGATGCTGGCTTACAAAGGTGACCAATATTTACATAACATAGCAAAATGCAGAAAAGCTTCTAGAACTAAAATTTCCTACATGTATTAGCTTAGAAATAATTTTTTTTGCACTCTGTATCTAACAGATCATTAGCGGATTTCAAATTTGGCTACCCACAGTGTCAAGAAAGGAAGATTCTCAGCAGGAAAGTGTAGAGATGTTATGAATAACATCTGTAGATATCTCTAAAAACTAAATTTGCTCTTGGTGGAAGTAACTTGTCTCTATGTATAGACTCTTCTATTTATAGCACCATGGCTGAGGCTTAAGGAGGAATGCAAATGAGGTCCTGAATAGCTAGCATTTGGGGGGGGGGACTTTCATTCTGTTTTCATGGATTTCCCACCACCACTATAAGTCTGCTAATTACAGAGCACTTCCTCTTCTCCCTCACAAAAATCTTCCTTAAAATTCTTGAATTCTTGTCAAATAAGTTGACAGGTATCTGTGGAGGATCTGAGCTCCAGCATCACAGATAGTTTTTCTTTCTTTGCTTCTAAGACCCAACTGTCTAAATGGATACTACTTCTTTCAAATGAAGCATACATTATGTTTGAAACTTTTTTGTTTTTCATTTCTTTTTCAAAGTAGCCAAACATAAAAATAATAGAGAGGGAATAAAAGGAATACCAAAATCACCTTACAGGGAACTTGCAGAAACATTGTCTATATGCTATACTCATGGACAGAGAGTTCAGGGAAAATGTCCTCCTACAGGAACTTTTTCCTTTATATGAAAAGATTTTACTGAAGTCAGAAACAAGTAAAAAAATGATAATAGCAATTCTAGAAGTCATGGAATCATATAAGGGGAAGTAATGCATAAAACGGGAAGAATTAACAAACATAAAAACATTTTTCTTTCTTGTTCTAGGATCTGTCCAATGCAAGCTTGTGGTATGTTATTAAGGAAGTTGAATTTATGTTAAAATCTTTCTCATTCCCCTTCCTTCCTTCCTTCCTCCCTCCCTTCCTACCTTTCTTCCTATTCCTAAAGATAGGGTTCACTTCATGAGAAAGCTTTCATTGGTGAGAAAGATGATGAGCATATCCACCCTAGCAAGTGCATCAGGATCTCTTTTCCAGGAAGAGATAGCTTCCTCATTATTTTTGCCTTGTGACCCTTCAGTCTGTACAAAGCAGAGCTAAAGTTTAGCTTCCAAAGGAGGAGTCTCAGAAAATATCAATCCTCAAAGGTAGAGCTAACATTGGCCGTTAATGGCTAACAGTGGCCATTTTCAAAATATGTTAAATGAGATCTGTATGAGAACATTCTTAGAGTGGTACTTTGTATTGATCAGCAGCTCATTATAAGCTAATGGAAAAGGGAGAGGTATAGATGAAACATATTATTAGTTGAGTTTGAATTGGGTAGCTGTTAGACAAGAGCAATATGATGAAATTTGGTACAAAGGGAAGTGTATTGGAGAAGAAGAAAGGTGGGAGGTGTTTGACAGGGAAGAAAATAAAATTATTCCTTAACAAATTTTTATTGAATGAATGTGTTATTTCAATGTCTGAAATTACCTCCCCCAATTAACAAATATCTCAGAGTCTTAAGATTACACTTTATTCTCAAACAGCAATTCCACAATAGACTCTCTCATTCTGTGCTAACTGCAAAATTAACCATTATCCAGCCCCATGCATTGGCAAGGGCAATTTGGGCAGGATTTAATGTAACAGAATCCGTAAATGCAGGGGTTGTGAAGTACTGGAGCTCCTAGATAATTTCCTGTAAAGACAATGTGCCTGTTTGGAGGTTACTTAGCTAGAAGTGTTGCTATTAGCTTTTAAAATGCTATTTTAAATCCTACTAAAAAAGAACAAAAATTTTACTAAAATATTTAACTCAACACAGCTCCATCTCGCCCAGTTCCCTTTACTTCAGTAATGTTCATGCACACACAATTTTTACTCACACATTAGCCTAGTTGGTTTACCTGTTGTTATAAAGTTGAAAACACAGCATATAATATTCATAGTTGTTATTTTAAGATCTGTTTACAAAATTGTTGTAGGTGGAAAATATCCTCCTTATAAACATAAGGAATAATAAATACCAACTTCTTGAAAGGTACATATTTACAAATCCAACACATTATTATGGGTATTGCTATATTTCTATGTTGAATTTGCAATGAGATTTAATTTTTTGCAATTTCTTATTTATTCTACATTCTCCCTTCTGTTAAGTTTTTATGCTTCAGTTTTGGGTGGAGAGAAAGGAAGAGATTTAGAGTTCTTGCTTCTAAATACATTAATTCAGCAAGCTTGCTTTTCAAGTACAGTTTGTGTCTGTCACGTAGGAAGAGAGGGTGATATTTGGAATTGTCCCAAATCTCCTTATATAGCACCAATGTCCTGAACAATATAAACTAGAGATTACTGACAGGCAAGATGTTTTGCACCTGTTTCTTGAGCCACAAGGATATAGTCAGATTATAATTCTGAAGCCCAGACACAGGTTAGGTGCATAATTACAAGGAACAATGTCAAATTCACAACTTAGTATTTACCCACTGTACAAGAGATTGTTTCCTCATTTCCAATCCTTATTTAGACTTTTTAATCTTGTGTAGCTTCCTCTCAGCAACATATCCTACACATTTATGTTATCCCACATTTCAAATTTATTTGGCAAAATATTTGCATTAAATTTGCCTTTGATTTCTTTCCTTCTTCAACAGAATGTTTGGTTTGATCTTTGCCAATTTCAAATCCTGTACTCTACTCTTACAGGATATGGCTTTGCTTCCTATCCTATTGGTAAAATTACAATCATCAACACCAACCTTGACTTCCGAAATCACCTTCCTGCACTTATTTCTTCATCCTTCTTCCCTCTTACCTCAGTTTCCAGGAAAAATATCTTGTCAAGGCTATATTTTCAGCTTTTTTTTTTTTTTTTTTTTTGGTGGTTGAACCCAGGGCCTCATGCTTGCATGCTGTGAAAGTGCTGGACCACTGAGCTGCCACCTCCAGCCCATTTTTTTCACTTTTTGAGACGGTCTTGCTAAAGTACTCAGACTGCCTCTGGTCTCGAACTTGCGATCCTCCTGTCTCTGCCTCCTGAGCTGCTGAGATTACAGGCATGTGCCACTGCGCCTGGCTCAGCTAATTTAATCTTATCAATATAGTTGAAGCATAGAATGCAAACAGGGCTGAAGTAAAGAATGAGAAGGATCCTCAATCTTGTTACAAATTTGAACATCAACTTGAGAGAAGATTAGATCATAAGGGCTCTGACTTCATTAAGTGATTAAGTTATTGTTGGATTCATTTCTATGTCGAATTTGCAATGAGATTTAATTTTTTGGCATTTCTTATTTATTTTAAGACATTTTTGGGAGGTGATAGAAATTAGGAGGTGGGGCCTGGTTGGAGAAAGTAAATCAGTGGAATGTGGTGACTTTGAGGGGCATCTTGTTTCCTTCCTGTCTCACTCTCTACTTCCTGTCTGCCATCATGTGAGCTGTTTTGCTCTATCACACACCACCTGTCATGATGCTGACCCTGGCCTCAGGCCCATAGCAATGGAGCCAGCCAACAATAGACTGAAATCGCTGAAATTCTGAGCCAGAATAAATCATTCTTCTTTTTAAATTGTTTCTCTCAAGTATTTGTCACAGTGAAAAAGCTAAGTAATACATGGACAAGACAGGCATTGGGTAGGGAAAAAGCTAACTAATACATTGGCAAGACAGGGTTTGGGGTAGGGAAATAATCATATTGGGCTTTAGAATGATCATTTAGAATGATCATTTAGAATGATCTAGGGTTGTAGTATGGAGAATGTACTGTTGTTGTTGATAGGTGCTGCCCAGTCAGTGTGTGACTCATAGTGACTCTAGTACAACAGGCAAAATACTATTGCCAGTGCTTCTCTGCTTTGCATCAAATTTTCAATGGCTGATTGTTTTTTGGGAGTGGGTTGCAGGGTCCTTTTCCCAAACCTATAGCACCTGGTGTTCCCAGGCGGTCTCCCATACAAGTACTAACCAGATCTGACCCTGCTTAGCTTCTGAGATGTGACAGGATAGGACACCACAGTGGTAAGGCCGCAGGCAGAGAATGTACCAGAGAGCAATAAATCTAGACACAGAGTGGACTATTATTAATTTACTGTCTCTCAAATCCAAATCCACCCTTTACTGTCCTTTGTAATAGTGGAGCTGAACACTAAAAATGCATATTCTTTACTGGCTGGAAGGTTGTTATGCCTTGTCAGTAGAAGGCACTATGAGAGACACTGAAAAAGGAAGTGTTTCCTTTCCCTTCTCTGATGTAATTCCCTATCTTCTTATTTCTGCTGGGGACATGTGCAGGAAATTCACTGATGCTCACCCCCAGCAAGTCACCTCCTTGGGAGAATTCCCAGTAAGAAAATTCAGTCCAAGCCCCACATGGCTTCCCAGCTGAACTTTCAGGAGTCCCAGTGAGCAGATTCCCAACACATCTCAGCAGCATCTCATGTACAGGTTTCCCAGGAAGCCTGCTGCCCTCTGTGGGTGGTCTGAACAGTTTCACAGGTGCTCTGGGGAGCAGAATTTTAGCAAATTCAGGAGCACATCCGTGGGCAGTTCTTAGTAAGTTCCCTAGAAGCCCAGAGGGCAGCTTCCCAGAGAGTTTCAGCAATGCCCCAGAAGGTGGCTTCCTGATAAGTTTCTTCAGCACCCCATTAGGCAGCTTCCTCCTTCCAGTCTTGGTCTGTGGAGCCTCAGGGAACTTTATTTTCCAATGGTCACAATCTCCCCAACACTGTCTAAGTACTAGCAGCTCTGTGTGTGTGTTCCAGTTTTTTCCTTCCTTGAATATTCTTTCTCAGCCACAGAGGGAGGTTGCCTTGCTACATCTACTATAACCGAAATCTTTTCCTCTTAGAAGTGTTTTTTTTTCAGCCCTAAGGATTCAAACCAAGGCCTCACATATGCTAGGCGAGTGCTCTGCCACTGAGCTACACTGCTACCTCTACTAGATAAGCCTTTTATTCTTTCCTTCCCTCCCTCCCTCCTTCCTTCCTTCCTTCTTCCTTCATTTCCCCTTCCCTCCTTTCCCTTTGCTTCTCTTCCCTTCCTTTCCCTTTCCTTCCCTTCTTTTCCCTTCCCTTCCCTCTTCCTGCCTTCCCACTTTCCTTTTTCCTTTCTTTTCTTTTTTCGTATTTTATTGCAGTGCTGGGGATTGAAGCCAGAGCCTTGTGCTATACTACTGAATTCCTGTCTCCTGACCAGATCCTGAGTTGTATTTAGAAATCCAAACACAAGTATAGTTAAATCCACTGTAAGTGGAAATGCATAGAAATGATTTGAGAGATGCTTAGGGGAAAATTATCTATTTAGCCTGATGATTAGTTTTTGGTTTTGGCAAGTGATTTGAAACAGAATAATACAGATTTAGGAAGTAGGGGGATAATATAATGAGCTCATTTACACATATACACACATATGTACATAATTTGAAGTATCCACAGGGTGTGCTAAGTGATATAGAAATAAGTTATACATACAAAAAATAGACTGATTAGAATGAGCAGAACCTAAAAATTACAATGTTAGTAAAGAAGAGAAAAACAAAGGAAAATAAATTTATTTAAAAAAATTTTAGTTAATTAATTAATTTTTCAGTACTTAGGGGTTGAACCCAGGGCCTCACACATCTTTGCTAGTACTCTACCACTTGGCTGCACCCAAAATCCTTTTTTAAATTAAATTTTATTTTTTAAAATTTTGAGTTAGGGTCTCAGTAAGTTATGCAGGCTGGTTCTGGCCTTGAACTGGAGATCCTGTTGGCTCCCTCTTCTGAGTCTCTGGCATAAGCCATTGCTCCTGGTCAAAGGAAAATACATTTAGACTGTAATACCCTAAGAGGATCAACTACTTTCGCTATCAATGAACAAAGGAAGCTCTCGCTGAAATCATTTATTCATTGTACTTTTGTTATTGCTAACTGGAAAGATATCTATGTATGTGGGGAGATGATGTGGCCCAGATCTTTTTATGCCTAAATGAGTACATAATCTTATAAATGCAATCACCACCATAAAATAGCTATAAAATAGTTGCTCTTCCTGAGGACAGTTTTGTTAGTTTCTTGGGCACAGGTGTGAAGGTGAAAGCTATGTCCATGAAGCCAAATTGACTGAATAGAAACCACCCCAACTCATTTTCATGCATCTGTTGATGGTGATAATTATTCATTATAAGAAGAAGCATCTAGAGTGAGGGCATGCATGGACAGCCTGCCGGCCCAATAGGAGTAAACTGGGACAATCCTAAGCAAACCTTGTTTGTGGTCTTAATATTTTCTCTTACAGTATTGCTATACTGAATGCATTAATTAAATATGAAGGGCTCTTATCTTAAACCAATTAGGAAGTAGAAAGGCTGTCATTTTAACTGTTGTATTACCTGGAAACTCAGTCTATTAAGGTTCAGATGTATACATAGTTAGGGTATGATCTTAGATTAGAGTAAAATTTCGGGTTAAGCTGATGAAACTGGGATATGTTGCTCAGAGAACTGATGACTGTTCCTGGGAAAAGAAGTATTGATAATAAATCAATGCATTGCTGCCTTTGAAATAATGTGCTTCTTTTCCTCCCCTTTGTCTTTGTCTTTTTTTTTTTTTTTGGTCCTTTCTTAATCATGAAAGTGGTAATTTGAGTTTTAAATACAGGATATTGAAAGTGGCTTCAGGCTTTTTCATTTAAAAGTTTTGGTTTGCAACTTTTTTGCACTGGAAAAGACTAAATCTCTTCTTGAAACTGGTTGATATGACACTAAAAGGGGCTGTGTAATTTCTTTGAAAATCTCCTACAATAGCCCATCCTCATCAAAAGGTGTTTTTGTAGGAGGCAAGCTTCTCAGTTCTATGAACTTATGGATGGAAAAGGATAGTTTTTTTTTTCTTTTTTTGTGGTACTGGGGGTTGAACCCAGGGCCTAGCGCTTGCATGCTCTGCAAGTGCTGGACCACTGAGCTGCACCCCCAGTCCATTTTTTTATTTTTTTAATTTTTTGAGACAGGGTCTCGCTAAGTTAGGAAGACTGCCTCTGGTCTCGAAAAGGACAGTTTTAAAAGACATTTATATCGAGTTAACACCTTTTTGACACTCTACCAGACATGACAACTTTCTTTTACATTAAATTGATAAAAGAAAAAAAAAAAAAAAGGAACAGTCAACTTCTTCTGCTGTTTCAACAGTTTCAGTTAGTTTCTTTGCCCACAATTGCTCCATCAGATGGTTTAGATAAGATTTCACTATTTTGGGGGGAGATCATTTTAAGCTTCTTTTACGGCAGTTTGTTATTTTTAAAGCTCCAATGATTCACTATAAAATGCATCTCCATCTGCAGGAAGCAATTCCTAAATTGCTTTACTCAACAAATCCAAAACTGCTAGGCTCACTACAGCACAGAAATAGAACTGGTTTCGAAAGGGATTACCTATTGGGTTCAGAAAACCTCTTCTGAGACATATTATGGCATTGAGCAGATCTCTCAATGCCAGAAAAAACTTTTATTTTCATTTTTGTTTTAGTAAGAATTATTTGAAGTCTTAGTTGAACTATTTTCTGGTTTAAAAAATTGTACTTTCAGTAACTAATATATTGATGTTATGAGTTGTTGCAAACTTTCCAGTTTAAACTGGATGAAAATTTTCTAAGCAACCTAAAATTGTATCTGGATAGACACATTTAAATACATTTTCTTCAGAATTTATTTAGTCTTATGTTGAATTCATTCCTAAATTCATTTCCCTTAATCTTTCTCCTTCCCCTCATGGCACTTATATGCAAAATATCGGTCTTCAGTCTAGAGATGTTATTTCTATTGCTAATATAATAGAATGGAATTTTTGGCACAGGTTTTTTTTTTAATCAACATTACACTGTAAGATAGATAAGAAAATATAGGTTTATTTCAGTTGTCTTAAAATCTAATTAAAACAAAATAAAATGTGGGCTAAGAAACAAAGAGTTGTTTGCTACTTTAATCACATGTGGGAAGTATTGTTGTCCTAGAGAAGGTAGATGATTCTACAGGATTTTTAAAGATAAGACACAATTTACTTTAACATCTTGTCAGCATTTTGTTTAACTTGATTGAGCCGCTTGCACTAAAAAGAACTCCCAAGAACTTTTAATTGAAAAGAACCTGTAGCTACTTTCAACCTGTGATGTCTGAAATCAAGTTATCTCTTTTTTAAAAGAATAAGAACTTGCTAATCTAAAGTTGCTTAGGATTCATTTATTCCCCAAAGTATTGTTAGTGACTACCCCATTCCTTCAGGAAACCTCTACATATGATGAACACAATATATAAAACAGACTGTTCAAGGGCTGTATTGTCTTATTACTAAACATGTCCCTCAAGTCTCCCCAAGTGGCTTCATACAAGTACTTTTTATGGATACATCATTTGCCAAGGGCAGGACTGTAGCACTGTATTTGGTTTCTCACTGAAATTCTTTAAAAGTGTCCCTCCCCTAAGCTTCCATGTGCCAAGCCTCAATCACAGATGGTCTGGTTTGGTTTTCAGCCATTCATCTATTTTCCCACCCAACAAACACTTATTGGACTTCTTCCCTAGGCCAGCTTATTGCTAGACACTGTAACTCCATGGTCTAGAGCTAGTCCTATTTTGCATAGACCTTGTCCTATTTTGCATTGAATTTCCAGTCCCATTGGGCAGACAGAAATTAAGAGACTGAATACAAAATGACGACATATGTTAAGTGCTAAAGAAAGAATATCCCATGATGTTGGAGAAGAGCACAGCAGGGAGCCTATTTTAAATAGGGGACCAGGAGTGAGTTTTAGGTGGAATTAATAATTAAACTGAAATATACGAGCAAGTAATTGCGCTGGGGGAGAGTAGGGAGTGTTTCAAATAGGGAACAACATAGATGAAGGCCAGAATACGAGAGGAAGTCTGACATATTCCAGGACTTGAAGATACGCATTTTTACCTAGCATTTAGAAACGGGGAGGAGATTTGAAGACTAGGCAGAGGCTACACTATGCCAGATCTCTGATTGTATATCAAAATACACCTAACTTGAACAATTAGTATGACCCCTGTCTGTCTCGTTGTTGATTGAGGCAATACTCTCTGAAAACTTCCAAATATACATCATAATGTAGTGTTCAGCTTTGTTCAAAGAATTATTCAACTAGTAGTCAGTCACAATACTCCCTAGCTTTTCATTTTCTTTCTTCCTTCCTTTCTTTCTTTCTTTCTTTCTTTCTTTCTTTCTTTCTTTCTTTCTTTCTTTCTCTCTCTCTCTCTCTCTCTCTCTTTCTTTCTTTCTTTCTTTCTTTCTTTCTTTTTCTTTCATCATTTTGCAATCCTGGTGATCAAACAGGAAAGTGCTCTACTACTGAGCTACATCCCCAGTTTCTCACTAGCTTTTAAAGCAATGGCTTCTTATTAGATTTGGAACAAAATCCAACTTTCTTATTAGGGTCACAGGGCTGGCTGTAATCTTGCCCTTGCTTCCCTTTGTGATTTACGCTCCTTCCACTTATGTGCTCTTGTTTCCTATACCCTTGGTACGCCATGTCACGTCTGCATAGCCCCAACTGACTTGAGATGTAGCTGCACTGGATCATAGCCCCAACTGACTTGAGATGCAGCTTCCTGAGAACTCATGTTCACTACACTTTGACAACTTCTCACCTCTAGCAGAGTGCAAGTCATTTTTTGCCTTGGACTCAGCACTTCTCAGAAATCCCTTCTACTCTTGTGAGAGCAGTCTGAAAGGGCAAGGTTAATACCTTCTGGGGCTACCTTTAAACAGTGATGGCTGGGAGTCAGAAGATAAATGCTGCTGCCTTTACCCTGTTAGGTGAATCCTTCTTGCTGGACTTCTACAGGCTCCTCAGACAATCTCTGTGGAATGGAATCCCCATAGCAGTGGCTGTACAACTCTCTGTCCCATCAATCCTCCCCGCCAATATCTCCCTCTTTTCAGTTCAGCACTTGCTTCTTAGGATCACCTCCATTAAGTTGCTTATACTCAGCCTTGTGCTACAATCTCTGCTTTTGGGGAGAACCCAAACTATTCTGTGTTTGCTTCCCATCTAGGGTCCTTGCCTTGAAGCTTTTTTTCCTTTGTATGGCTTTCCTGATGTCTTCACACCATTAAGTTTCAGTCTTAATATTATCCTCTGAGAAGAATTTTTCTACTAATCCATGTTGCCCCTGACTGCTTGTCCTTCATTATATAACTCACAGCATGTGTTGTGATTTGGATATGAAGAATTCCTCTGCAAAGCTCATGCACTGAAGTTTTGGTCGTTAGGGTGGCACTATTTTGGGAGGTTCTGGAGAGTTTAGGAGTTGTGGTGTGCCTGGAGGAAGTAGATTATTGGGGCTGGAGGGACATGGGGTATCCTATCCCTGGGCCCTTCCTATCTCTCTGCTTCCTGTCCATCATTATGTGAACTGCTTTGCCTTGCCAACTCCAGAATGATGGACTGAAACATTGGAAAACATGAGATAAACTTTTCCTCGTTTTAAGGTATTTACATCAGGTATTCTGTCTTAGCAACAAGAAAGCTAACACAACGTATTTATTATAGCATGTACTTTTGAAATGTTCCCATTTTAAAGTTAATTTATGTGATTACACATTTAAGTATCTGTCTTCTTCCTACCATGTAAGCTCTGGGAGAGCAGAATCTATACTATGCTCTGCAGAACTGTGTTCTCAGAGCCTACAACAATGGCTGGCATATGATGGTTAAACAATAAATATATAGTAAAGGAATTAACAAATGAAATTCCCTGTGTTTTTAAGGCAAAGCAATAAAATATAGGATGTAATATTTTCTTTTGGAGACATATATTTGAAACAATTCCCTAAAGTTTTCCTACTACCAAGGAGATTCATGAGAAGTTTCTCGTAAGTACATGAAAAAAAGACAAAGATATCTGAATTTTTAAATAGAGTTTCTTTTTAACTAATAACTTTCCACTTACCTTGAGTTTTATAAATATCTCATAACTAGATAGTATTGGAGGCTGTGGGCTGTTAGGGAAAAATCTCATAACTGGATAGTATTAGAGGCTGTGGGCTTCTGGGATATTGGAAAGATTATATATCTTGATCTGGTTGTGGTTATGTGTTGTTGTTGTCAGGTGCCATCAAGTTGGGTCCCACTCATAGTGACCCTATGTACAGCAGAACAAAACACTCTTCAATTCTGTGCCAGGCACACGATCTTATTTATGTTTAAGCCCATTGTTGCAGACACTGTGTCAATCCATCTAGTGGAGAGTTTTCCTTTTTTGTGTTGACCTGCCACTCTCCCAAACATGATGTCTTTCTCCAGGGATTGATCCCTCCTAATGTCCAAAATACATAGGATGCAGTCTAGCTATCCTTGCTTCTAAGGAGCACTCTGGTTGTACTTCTTCTAGGGCAGATCTATTGGTTCTTTTGGCAGTCCATGGTATATTCAATATTCATCCCCAGCACAATAATTCAAAAGCATCATTCATCGCCTGTCTCCCTTGATCAATGTCCTGCTTTCATAACCATATGATGCTACTGAAAATACCATGGCATAGGTCAGGAGCATCTTTGTCTTCAATGTGACATCTTCACTTTTCAATACTTTGAAGAGAGATCTTCTGCCACAGCTTTTCCCAAAGCAATGCTTCTTTTGATTTCTGGACTGCTGTGTCCTCTGGTGTTGATTGAAGAACCAGGTAAAATATAATGATGGACAGCCTCAACCTTTTCTCCATTTATTGGAAGTTGCATATTGATCCAGTTGTAAGGATTTTTGTTTTGTTGATATTGAGTCACAATCCATACTGAACACTGTGTTCTTTGATCTTCATCAGTAAATATTTCAAATCTTCTTCACAACCAGCAAGCAGAGTTGTGTCATCTGCATAATGCAGGTTGTTGATGAGTCTTCCTCCAATCCTGATGTGGCATTCTTCTTCATAAAGTCTAGCTTTTTCTGATTATTTGCTCAGCATATAAATTGAAGAGATATAGTGAAAGGATACAACCCTGACATACAGCTTTCTCGACTTTAAACCAAGCAGTGTTTCCTTGTTCTATTAGAACAACTGCCTCCTGGTCCATGTACAGATTCCTCATGAGTGCAATTAGAAGCTCTAGTATTCTCATTCTTCACAGTATTATCCATAATTTGTTATGATTCACACAGTCTAATGCCTGTGCATAGCTGATAAAACATAGATAGACATCTTTCTGATGTTCTCTGCTTTCAGCTAATATCCACCTGACATCAGCAATGATGTTCCTCATTCCCCGCCCTCTTCAGAATCTGGCTTGGTTTTCTGGCAATTCCCTGTCTATATACTGCTGCAGTCATTTTTGAATGATCTTTAGTAAAATTTTGCTTGTGTATGATATTAATGACATCATTTGGTAATTTCCACATTCATTTGGATACCCTTTCTTGGGAACAGCCACAAGTTTTCTTGGATCTCTTCCAGTCAGTTGGCCACATAACTGTTTCCAAATCTTTTGGCATAAACATGTTAGCACCTCCAGTGTTGTATCTGATTGTTGAAATGTCTCTACTGGTATTTCATCAATTCCTATAGCCTTGTGTTTTGCCAGTTCTTTCAAGGCAGCTTGTACTTCATCCTTCAATACCATTCGTTCCTCTTCATATGCAGCCTCTTGAAATGGTTGGTCATCCACTAATTCTTTTTTGTATAATGAAACCACTAATTCTTTTTTGTATAATGACTCTGTGTATTCCTTCCATCTTCTTTTGATGTTTCCTGTATCATTTAATATTTTTCCTGTAGACTCTTTCACTATTGTGACTTGAACTTTGAATTTTTTCTTCAATTCCTTAAGCTTGAGAAAAACAAAGCATGCTCTTCCTTTTTGGTTTTCTTTCTCCAGCTCTTTGCACATGTCATGAAAATATTTGATTTTGTCTTCTTGAGTTGCCTTTTGAAATCTTCTATTTAGTTCATTAACTTCATCATGTCTTCCTTTTACTTTAGGTGCTTGATGTTCAAGGGTAAGTTTCAGAGCCTATTTTCACATGTAATTTGGTCTTTCCCTTTTTCCTGTCTTTTTACTAACCTTTTGCTTTCCTCATGAATGACACCTTGATGCCATGCTATGACTCCTCAGGTCTTCTAGCATTCATGTCTAATGAATTGAACCTGTTCTTGGGGTGGTCTGTGAACTCAGGTGGGATATACTCAAGGTCATACTTTGACTCTTATACATTTGTTCTAATTTTCTTCAATTTCAGTTTGAACTTGCATATGAGTAGTTGATGGTCTGATCAACATTGGCACCGGATCTGTCTTAGTCTAGAAGCTCTGCTGAAACCTGCCCACCATGGGTGACCCTGCTGGAATCTGAGATACTGGTGGCATATCTTTCAGCCTCATAGAAATACACAAGCCCCCACAGTACGGCAAACTGACAGATGTGTTGAGGGTGGTTATGTGGGTTTATACAAATGTAAAAATTCATAGAGTAGCCCTTGAAATTTGTGTGCTTTACTGTAAGTTATACTTAAATATTTTATTTAAAAATTCTTGCCAGGTGTGGTGGTGTGCGATTATAATGCCAGCGATTTGGGAGGTGGAGGCAGGATGATTGCAAGTTTGAGGCCAGAGGCAGCTTGTGTAACTTAGTGAGATGCTATATAAGGATAAAAAATAAAACAGGGCTGGGAGTATGGCTCAGTGCTAATTCTCTTGCAAAGCATGTGTGAGGCCTTGGGTTCAACCTCTTTGTACCACAAAATAGAATAAAGTAAAAAAAGTCTTGATCTAGTTTTGTTCTAGGTGATAGAAAATATCAACCATTTTGTAAATTTTAAGACTACAAAGCCTTCTTTCCTGTCAAATTTATTTTTTCAGATAGTCAATGAATCCTGATTTTTGAACTTTTTTGATATATATA
Source organism: Pedetes capensis (assembly GCA_007922755.1). Taxonomy (NCBI): domain Eukaryota; kingdom Metazoa; phylum Chordata; class Mammalia; order Rodentia; family Pedetidae; genus Pedetes; species Pedetes capensis. The sequence goes on along the minus strand of VMDO01003402.1, from coordinate 61,921 downwards.
TGTATATATATGTGTATATATGTATATATATGTATATATACATATATCATATATGTATATATACACATGTATGTATATGTATGTGTGTATATATATACATGTATATATATATGTATTGGTGTAAGATCCCACCAGATCTCAGATGCTAAGCTAGGTTGGGCCTGGTTAGCACTTGGGTGGGAGACCATCAGTTAACACCAGGTGCTGTGGGCTTGGGAGAAGGACCTGGCAAATATTCTTTTTTTCCTTTGGTACTGGTGGCTTGAACCCAGGGCCTTATACATGCTAGGCAAGTGCTTTACCACTGAGCCAGGCCCCCAACCCCTTTTTTCTTTTGAGACATGGTGTCACTAAATTGCACAGACTGCCTCTGGCCTTGAACTGATGATCCTCTTGCCTCAGCCTCCTGAGTTGCTGAGATTACAGGTGTATGTCACAGTGTCTGCCCAGTGTGAACTCTTGAGTCAATCAATAATACCTTGGATACACTTTGATATTTAAGTTATCTTTAACATAATTAAAGATAAATCTGTACTATATACATTTTGACGAAAAGTCTTTCTTCTATGAGTGTATATCTATCTATCTATGACTTTTGTTACAGGAGATTAGATATTAATTTGAAATAATTTCTCAGCTTTCATGTAAGATGATATATATTAAGCTTCTTTGTATTCACCCTATGGAAAAATGTTATATTGGCTATGTGGACCACTTCCATTTTTCTTAAATTTATGCTCACCTGTTCATTCCATTTGGGCCTCATGCCAAATTGCATGGCCAAATTAGCACCAATTTAAGTGTAGTTGCTAAATGGAATCTGCTATCCTCCAATATCTTAATCATGAATTATATGTTTTATAAATAGCAACTAGACTTTTTGTAGTGGAGTGGTAATGCTATTATTCCACAAGGCCCTGGAAGTGTAGGAGCAATTCAATAACTTTAGGGCAGATCTCAATTTCTGGCAAAGTAAGCTCCTGTTTTTGTGATATGGGTTAAGAAACTGGATATCCTCTGATCTAAAAATGTCTGTCCATTGTCTTATAACAGCTCTATGAAGATTGATTCTTGGTGCTTGACTCTTTTTAGGTAGAAAATTAGACATTCTTTCATACTTTCTTAATGATACCTGTGACCAGAAGTAATTTCTCCTTTGTTGATACCTTTCACTTATCTATCTAGGCATTTGATAAATATTTATGAAGTCCCAACATAGCTCACACATAAGTTGGTCTTTAGAATAGAAAAACACACAAAGCATAACCATATCTTATCAGGATTTTAGCCTACATTAGTAGTTCTTAAAATTAGTTTTATATCAGACTTGCTATGTGAAATTTCCAAAAATACAGATCTGCAGGTCCTTCCATGAAGCCTTTTAAGGCAGAAGTTAGGGGCACAGGAACTGGGCATGTGATGTATTTCTGGATGACAGTGACATGCACCTTTGGTAGCCTGGTTTCTACACATCCCCAATATTTCCACTGTAAGAACCTGACCCAATTTTGGATTAAAAAGAGAATCTTTATATAAAACTTTTTAATCTTCAACTTTTTTTTTAGGTGTAAGCATTAATTATAGTTGTACCCAGGGGGGAAGTCTTCCAATGTGAATGGTATATAGTTTATGTCAATTTACTGAACAATAGATGAATGGCCCTCAGTCTTTCAACCATTCACACTCAGTAACTTCTGGCTAAACATCTCATATGGCATGAGTGCAAGACCTATGAGGGAACTTCAGTATTGGCATCTGAGATGCCTGGGATCTAAGGTAAAAAGGGAAACTAGATACCCAATACCTCTTGTCAAGCTTGGAATTAACAGTGTTCAAATAATCTGTAAGTTTTATATTGAGCAAAAGGAAACAGTCCTTATCTACTGGTTTGAGTAGTATAAGGATTATCTTAGAGGTGTTTGTTTCTGAGTACTGACATTCGAGGAACATTGACTTTTCTTTTGAATGCATTTTATAGGATTAAAATTGATGCACTTTAAGGTTGCATTTTTAAGATATGCCAACTGCAAAACAAGATTAAGTCTTGGTTTTCTAGATTAGATAATTTAAAATCAAGTTGCAATTGAGAATGGCATAGTTTTTACAGACTAGGCAAAAGGAGAAAAATTGTATATGTATGGTTGCATTCAGAAAAGAAAGGATATTACCATGTTAGGTCACTTTAAGCATTTGGAAGATTCCAAAAAGAGGCCATATTAGGCAAGTTTCAACATAACACATTTTCAAAATGAGAAACTCTTTGAAGAATTTGGTAATAAGATGACAATGAGATGATGAGGTGCTAAAGAAGTTATTTTCTGCTTTGAATTCTTTTAGTCCATTATCTTTCTTGATGTCTTATAACACTTCAATCTATATACTGACCTTTTATTTTGACTGCTACCTTGACTGTGCCTATCTCACATTTTTGGGAGATGGCTATAAATTATAAAAGGTTGAAAGTTCCTCCAAAAGTGTTAAATCAAGTGCTATAAAATTTAGTGTTAACATTTTTCAAAAGTGCAAAAAGTCCAATGGCAAGAGTTTCAGAATGTTCAATATTACAATGGAAGAAAATACACCTGGGAGAGAATTAAATTTGAGTATAGAGGGGGAAGCAACTTTTATACTTGGCATGAAATGTTGTTTTCTTATTTTTTTGCTAATGGAATATAATTAAGTACTTAATTACTCTTATTTTTCTTCAAATCAGACTTTGGCAGGGCAGATAGGTCAGAGCACTGTCTGGCTCATTTATTACAATAAGTTGCAAACAGTTGTCCTAGAAACAAATCGACAGAATGAGGACCCACCCATGAGATAGCATCTGTAGGCAGAAACACCAGTGAGATATTAATATAAGCCTCAAATATGTAAATGAACTACATTTTTCTAAGCATAGTTCCAGTGTTTCATTTTCAGCTTGAAGTATAATGAAAATATATCTAGACTATTATTGTTGTTGTTAGGTGCTCTCCAATTGGGTATGACTCATAGTGACCCTCATAGGGTTTTCAGTGGCTGATTGTTTCAAGATTGGTTCAGGAGCACATTACCATGTCCTCTTATTTTTGTGGTGCTGGGGATTGGACCTTGTTCCTCAGAGAGTGCAGAGTGGCACTCCACTAGCTCAGTTGGTGGAGCTATAACTTTACAATGTAACTAGTTAACTTGTCCTTCTCATCCTGTGGTGTCACATAATTTGTGGATAATTTTAAGATTAATGGTGTGTTTTATCTATTCTGATCTCAGTCCTACTCTGCTCTAAATCTACATGGCTTCTTTCAATAGGATACATCTCTCAGCCAACTCATTGTTTACAGAGTAAAATACAATCTCTCCCCTCCTTGCCCTTTTGAACCTCATCTTCTACTAACCTAAGCCAAGCATTAATTCTCCCTTTAATGATATATGGAAACGTATTCAGTTTTTTTTTTCTGAATTGTTTGTTTGCTTAGCCCACTTTCCCCCTAAAGCTTTTCCTTTTTTGCAAAGACAAGTCTTACTAATCTTCAAGATTGGAATTGATTGTCATTTTTCTTTCTTTCTTTTTTTTTCTTTTTTAAACTGAACTGGACCAGGGTCTCTTACATACTTTCCAAGTGCTCTGCTGCGGGGCTGCACTCCTTATTTTTTTTTTTTTTTTGCGGTACTTGGGGGTTGAACCCAGGGCCTCCCACTTGCTTGCTTTGCAAATGCTGGACCACTGAGCTGCACCATCAGCCCACGTTTTTACTTTTTGAGACAGGGTCTTGCTAAATTACACAGACTGCCTCTGGTCTCAAACTTGCGCTCCTCCTGCCTCTCCCTCCCATGTTGCTGGGATTACAAGCATGTGCCACTGCACTTGGCTCATTTTTTATTTTTATTTATTTTCATTTTGAGACAGAGCCTCACTATGTTATGCTGGCTACCTCTGGCTTTAAATTTGTGATCCTCCTGTTTCTGCCTCCCGAGTCACTGAGATCATGGGCATGTGGCCCAGCACCCAGCTGCTTGTCATTTTTTAAAGATGCATTTTATAAACTTGACAGACTTTCCATGAACTTGAACTAAATGTTTCTTTTACCCCAAAGCACATAGTTATTTTACTCTTAGTCTTTACCATGTTACTGAGCAATGTCCACCCAGTTATGCTGTAAGTTACTTGGAAGACCAGGTACGTGTAGACTGGAACACCACTTCTCAATACTTTTTCAGTTATTCTCATAACTTTTATGACTCCTATCATCTTCTTTGTGCTTATGAGTTCCAACCTATATATCCATTCAAGATATTTCTCCTGACTATCAAGGTTTATTACAACTATATCTTATAAGCAGTACTTTTTTGTCTATACATCAGGCTTCTTTATGCATCTTTCAACGTCAAATGTTGCTTCTTGAATTAATTCATATACCTCATTCTTATATACTAAATACACATACCTGTTTGCTTAGTTACTTTCAATAGACTTTATTTTTAGAGCAATTTTAGGCTCATGGCAAAACTGAATGGCAAATGAGTTCCCATATACCTCCTGTCCTCACACACTCTTGGCCTCTGTCACTATCAACATCCCCTGCCAGGCTGGTATATTTGTTATAAATTATTAAACTACATTGACACATCTTTATCTCCCAAAGTCCATATTTTATATTGGAGTTCACGCCTGGTGGTGTACATGCTATGAGTTTTGACAAATGAATAATGTTATATATCCATCATTATTGCATCATTCAGAGTACTTTTGTCTGTCCTAAAGTTCTCATGTGCTCTGACTATTCATCCATCTCAACTCCTTACCCTTTGGCAACAACTGAGCTTCTTGTTATCTCCACAGTTTTGCCCTTTTCAGAATGTCACACAGTTGGAATCACAGTAGGTAGCCTTTGAAGATTGGCTTCTTTCATTTTGAAATATGCATTTAAGTTTCTTGTCTGTTTTTTCATGGCCTGATAGTTCATTTCTTTTTCGTATAATAATCCATCATAATATCACAGTTTATTCACGTACTGAAAGACATCTTGGTTATTTGTAAGTTTTAGCAACTATGAATAAAGCTGCTATTAATTTTCATATTGCAAAAATACATTAAAACTATTAAAATATATGTAACTATATAAGGCAGTATGATATTCACCATGGACAACCTCTGTTAACAGTTTGGTAGATATACTTCCAATCACCTTCAATGGTAATTTTATTGAATAAGTAAACCAGCTTAAGTCCAAAGATGTTAGTTAATTTATCCAAATATTGCAAATATGTATAGTAGGCTGAATGGTGGTCCCCAAATATATCAGTTCCTAATCATCAGAACCTGTAAATGTTACCTTATTTGTGTTTGCAGTTATGATTAAGCTGAGAATCCTAAGATGGGAAGATCACATCATAGATTATCTGGATAGAATTTATTTGTTATTATTAGCATCATTTTAAGAGGGAAATAGAGAAAGATTACCTAAATTGAAGAAGAAGAGAAGGCAATGCACCACAGTGGTGGATATTGGAGTAACATACCCACAAGCCAAGGTATGTTGGCAGCTACCAGAAACAGGAGAAGCAAGGAATAGATTCTCTCCTAGAGCTTCTAGAGAAAGTATAGCTATGAACAGTCCTTGGTTTCAACCTAGTGAACTGATTTTGGAATTCTGGGCTCTAGAACTCTGAGCCAATACATGTCTGTTTTTGTGTTGCCAAGTTTGTGGCTATTTGTTACAGCAGCCATTGGAAACCAATACAAAGTCCAAGTATGTTTGTGCACATGTGCACTGGGTCATTTGGTACAGGTAAAAACATAAATAGGAGCCTGGCTTTGACCCTGTCTCTGTGATAGGTTGGTTTCTAAGGGGACATATACCAGGGCATAATTATTTCATGCTTCCCAGTCACTAGTAAGGAGCCAGAAGAGGTAGAGACAGCAGGAAAATGACACTATCATCTTTATTTTGAGGGAGATGAGGAGACTAGAGACAGAGGCACTAGTGAGATTGTCACTCATGGAACCTGAAAACCACTGTGATAGTGGCAGTGGCTTGAGGGAGAGGCTTGAATTTAAGAAACTTTTCTGCAATGGAATTTTAAAAATTGGTTATTATAGCATTTTAGAGCCATACAACCAGTCTAGGCCCAACGTCTTATCCCTAGCACAGAGACCTATGCAAAGATTCTTTTTATTTATCTATTTTTTTTTACCTAAATTACAGTTTTTCAACAAATGATTTGAGTACTATTTTGAAAATTTGTTTATCAGAAATAATATTTTAAGGATGCGATTTTAAATGATCTCTTCTACATTACTGATAGTTTCTATATGAGGGTTGCTATGAGTTGGATACAACTTGATAGCACCTAACAATAATAACAAATATGAATCTGTGGAAAATAAATTACTATAGAAATTTGTATCACACAATTTCCATCAAGGGAAAACTACTCATATAATGATTTTACTTTAGGCAATTTCATGTATCACTGGAATAATGGATCAAATTATTTTGAATAGACATCATTGTCCTTTTAGGTGTTAAATCTCTGAGAAAAATGTAAGGTCAACTTAATTGCACTTTATGTATTGATGAATCATTTTTCTGATAAATAAACTAGTCATATTAAGAAATGATGAATTTTTAAAGCAATTTTATTCAAATGAAATAAACATGGAAAACTACCAAGCTGCACTATATTCCTAGTAATAATTACGTTATAGAAGGTCAATAAATATCAAGCAAGAGCAGCTATGACCTCCCTAAAGGCTGAGCTGAGTATAGCTAAAATGAAAAAAAGTAGTGTAGATTGTTACATTTATTGACTGATACTTATTCTTAGGGAGTCAACAATTTTGGAATGATTTAATTGATAATTAAATTTTGCAGAAGTACTTTTAACCTCTAAGCAGAAAGATAATGTCAAGACCCTGCCATACTCATATTGCTTACTAGTGTATTTCCCTTCCCCTTGTTTTCTAGGAATCAGCAAAATCAGTTTTATTTCTAAGTATCTTCATAACAAGCGTTGAGTTTGTGGAGAAGATATCCACAAGAATATCTCAACAGCACAGGACAGGGGAAGTGCTCCAAATGCCACTCCTCTTTCTGGGGTCCAACAGCAGCTATCGTTCACAATGAGAGTGATGTTGGATTCTTGGCTTGAGATATGAGGTGCTACACAATAGGATCATGCCTTTGTCTTTGTCTTTCTGTCTTTCTTATAACTCCTTTGAAAACATATGCCTCAGCTAGTATACTACTTGCTGTTTCCCCAAATAAGTATGCAGATGTACTCATGCTTTTACCCAGAATACCCTGTCTCTTCTTCAAGTGCTAGACTGGTTCCTGTTTGTGCTGCAGGATGCATTCATGTCATGTGTTTTAGAAGCATCTTCTGATCCTGTCAGTGGGATTTCTCATCACAGCACAGGCTATAATGCACTCTCACTTAGGCAGAGTCCCTCTGCTCCCTTGCTCAACTGCAAACTCCTTCAGGACAGAGGCTGATTCATACACTTTACATGAGCCAGAGTGCCTGGCTCATAGCAGGCATTTGACAGATGCTTGTTGAATAAATAAATAGTTTTCTTAGGGTTAAAGAGAGGATTTTCAGTGGCAAAAGGATAAAAGACTACTCTTTTTGTTAATTTTGGCTGAAACCTAAATCAATAGCGTACAATCACTTTTCAGAGGGAGAGAGAGAACATCTATTTGTTTACCCTTTGTCAATTGATACTGACTTTTCTTTTTCTTTAGTGCAATAATGAGAAAATAACTGGGTATAGCTGTAAGAGCTCGTTTTGTACTTTTCTATGAAGTAAAACTTGTTTATAGTTGATTGCATGTGCTACTCCTCTCTAATATGGCTACTAAAAATGTTTTTAATGACATTGAGTGGCTTCCAGATATTGTTTACTTATTTTTTTCCTTAGCACAGAATAACAATAAAAATGTAACAAAAATGCATTGGCAGATGTACTTGTTTAGTAAATTAAAATGCAAACATTTTTTGGTGGTACCTTGCTGTAAAATGCCCTTTCTCTAACATGAGCATTATTATCTACCAGAAAATAGTTGCCATTACAGGAGAGTCCAAGAGATATCATATTATACTTCTATTAGTAGCAAACTTCTTGTACAACACACAGCACCTATACACTCAGTTCTCAGATTTCAAAGGTTGAAGCAATACATATGCCCAGCATAGGCTACAGAAGTCTAGGAAGATCTCTAGGATGGTAGGCTTAAAAATTAAAAACAGAAAATAACAAATGAACAGAGACATTGGTGGCTGAGCATTTGTGGGTAGATAGATTTCATAAATTTAGTCTAGGCACATTTACTAAACAAACAGAACACAACAACTTTCAGATGGAAAATAGTCGCAATCCAGAGTTTGTTAACAACATATCTAAAATGGCCAGTATGCAATAAAAAAGTTATGAGACATACAAAGAAACAAGAAAGTTTGACACATTTAGGGAACAAAAGTAGTGGGCAGAAATTATCTTCTAATATCCTCCAGGGACCTCAGTTGGGACCTCCAGGGACCTCCAGTTTACCTCAGTTGGTAGAGTTCTGCTCCATACTCTGAGGACCCAGGTTCAATCTCCAGCCCTGCAAAAATGGGAGAAAAATGGGACACGGCAATCCACTCCCTAAACCAATCCTGAAACAATCAGCCATTGACAACTCCATGAGGGTCACTATGAGTTGGACCCTACCCAAAGGAACTGAACAACAAAGAATGAAATATCCTCTAGCTTTAGCATACAAGGAATTTTAAGCATGAAATAAGGGAGGAAGTATTTAGGTGTTTGAGGAGAAAGAAGTATGTCATCCAAGAGAAAGGAAAAATGAATATACTTATGATACTGGACAAGATTTTGAAGACATATTGAAGACCCATTAATGTTGGTGATTATGAATTTAAAGTTCTACAAGTTATTATAGTTATACGTAAGACTCTTTATTTGCTGTTGTGAAGTGCCCTTTCTCTATAATGAGCCTTATTATCTACAAGATAAGCCAAGCCAAGGTCAGCTGCATGGGTGGAGGTGCAGTGAAGAGACACAGAAGGAGATTTGAAGTTAAATAAAGGCAATGAGAATAGTGATTAGCAATGCAATCTAAACTAGGCGTGGAATCTAAGCCAAGTATGAGTAAGAAAAAGTAACTCTCATCCTAATATATGTGAAGAGTAGTAGGATCATTGGGTTGGAGATCCAGGGAGTTGCAAAACATGACAAAAGCACAGAAGTAGAAGTAAACAAAATATGTAAAGGAAAGCAAGAAGTTAAACCTGTCTGATGTGCATGCACACAATGGGAAATTTGTGATAGTAAAGTTGATTAGGGAGTATACACTCAAGTGATGCTCAGATATTATATTTATTTTGTTGATTCCTTGGTTTAGCTATCTAATAACTTTTGGTGGCAGTAAAGTTGGGACGGCAGACCAGGCAGCATTCTACCACAATCAAAACCAAACTAAGCTCAATCATGAAAGTCACCATCATGAGAGAGTGAACTCCACCTGCCAAACAATATGGCAGCCAAAGACCTTCCTGTGACCCACAAGGCCCTGAATCATCTGGTACCTTCATGTCACTCTCTACCACTCTCCTTCCTGCGCTGATCTTCTCTGCTTACAGCCATCTCCATTCTCACTGAGCACTATCTATTTCCAGAATGTTTTCATCGCCCCAGGAAACACCACAACCTGTGGCCTTTTGTGTCTGTGTCTGGCTTTTTTTGCTTAGCATAATGTCTTGAAGTCTCACTCATTTTTAGCATGTATCAATACTTTGTCCTTTTATATGTAAAAAGGTCTTTTGGATATAAGGTCATTTTAGAGAGGATGTAGCCAATTGAATAAGGATTCTAATAGCAAAATTTGACAGACTGACTCAAACACTTTTGGCAGAACTTTCCATAGTGCTATATTGTTTTTAATTTTCTGACCTGTTGGGCTAGAATTTGCCTGTCCTTTCTGGTCTTTACCCAAATTCCACTCAAATGATCTTACCAACTCTGAGAGAAGATGCTAGGCAGGAAGAAAGGGAATGAAAAATCATCCTTGGCAGTTATCTGCTTCCTATGTGAATATTGGGTGGGATTTAGCTCAGTTGGTAGAGAGTCACTTTGCAGTCTCTGAGGTCCTGGGTTTGATTCCCAGCACCACAAAAATAGGAGAAGGATCTGGCAATCCACTCCCAAGATAATCCTGAAACAATCATTGAAAATCCTATGAGGGTCACTATGAGTTGGACACGACTTAATGGCACCTAACAACAACACCACCATATGAATATCAGTGTGAGCTTCCTCTGAGACAAGTTTCTTGATTGGTGGTCAGCACTTTCCTGGTAGATAATGTCATTTACAAATAGTATGATTGCTTGTAGAAAACACCATTTACATATAAAGAAAATAGGTGCATCCAAGCCGAGGTTGGGAAAGTGGGCCTTCTTTGAGGCAGATGCCCTATTATGCTAAAGAAAGAAACCTGTTTTATAACCTTAGAGGGCCAGCCATGGCCGAAAAGAAATATGACAAGCCTGAAGACAAGATAAGGAGATGGAAGGAATATCTTTCCCCTTAAAGAGGTATGAGATATGGACCTATAAACATCCAGAGCCCTACCCCTCAATGGAGTTGTATACAGACTTTTGGTGCCCAGCCTGCCCACTTTCTGACTTCTAACTCAACAAGTGCAAATGTAGTTGTTGGCAGTAGACTTCCACTGCTGAACTTGCCACTTTGTGACTTCTATTTAGAGAGTGGAACTGTCTCTCTGCACCTCTTCTATAGACTTCCTTCCTACACGGGCCAAAGTCCCAAGTGTACCTGCCTTGGCTTTCAGGACACACACACTCTCTCTCTAATTCCAATAAACTGTCCTCAAGTACCTTTCTGTGTCTGTTTTTAAATTGTTTTATCAACACGACCAAGAACCATGAAGAAGGACTCTTAATGCCCTGGTAACATCTCCTAAGTCTTTGTTGATGCCCATCTATTCTGTTCAGAAATAATTCTTGTGCCAGCTGCCTATTCTACTCCTATATCCCATTGCTTCACCCTAATTACTGCCTTTCTCATCTTTGTCAGTATTGAACATTGATGTCCAGGGTGGGAGGCTATTTCCCCTGATTTTAATGAAGGAATTCAAAAAATATTTGTGCTTTGCTAAACTTCTGAAGTTCCTTTGTCTGCTTTCGTATTTTAAAAAACTACGATACCTCCAAATAAAACATATCTATCTGTCAAGTTCCCTATGGGAGAAGGACCTGGCAATCCACTCCCAAGGCACTCCCGAATCAGTCAGCCATTGAAAACCCTATGAGGGTCGCTATGAGTTGGATACCGACTCGACGGCACCTAACAACAACAACTAAGTCAAGTTCCCTAATGCTGTCACTATGCTGTCAATATCTAACTTGTTATATGGTGTTGGGAGACAATATAATTCAGAGACATTCTAAATAAACAAAATTATATCCATTTTTTCCTGTTAGGGAGTATAATTACTTTATAAAACTATATAATGCCATACAGTTTCAGTAATTTACTTAGCACTTTTAGTCTACTGCACTGAAAAGGTTGAAGGACCTTTTATGTTTTATCTGCAGTGCCATATGCAAATCACCGTGCCTACTATGCAAATAATGCCTGCAAAGGAAGCCTACTGCATTCTTAACAAGACAGCCTGTCAGCTCTTGGCTTGATTTCTCCATACTCTGCTTCTTATCTCTGCCTACAACTATGTCGCTTTTTAGGTAGAGGTTAGTGTAATCTTCACATTTATTCAGACCAAAGTCTCTAAATGCATATCGTTTATACCTTGGCTACAAATGGTAACCTAAATTAATCTTCTGTGTTAAAACCTAAGTATTCTGTAGTTGAACTCTATTGAATTATTTTGGAAAGCTTTTAGTTCTAATGTTATATTGCAACATTATTTAAAATGTCATGACTTTTCACTTATACCTAGCTTTGAAAAATCTCCTATCTTGCTTGGGTAACAAAAGTATGACAATAAAATCAGGCTTACTTGTCTGGATCATGTATTCTTAATGGGAATGATATTGTTCCCAAAGGGTGAAAATTGTTTTTTGAGGGTGGCAAAAATGTCTTTGTTATCTTTGCATATAATACACAGATATACATACACTATTTAAACAGATAATCAGTATATGCAAGGTGTAGACATCGCATAGATGGAGCAATTCGAAAAAAGGTCTTAAAATCTGCACCTTAAATAGAGAGATAATGAAAACAATAGACTGGGAAACACTGATTTAGTTCTTTAAAACATAATAAGTTTATACTTATTTGGCAGGAAAGTCAAGGTCACATGGTCTGTTTGTGTCCGGTCCATACCTGGATTCTGATGTTCTGATTTCACCTCTGTGCTCCTCCTACTGTGGCACATTCAGTTAGACTGGGGCTCAATAGGCTCTTGAATGGAGGTAACATCTTCTTTTATACCTTTTTTTTTGTTTTTGATTTTTTGGCCATGGAGTTTGAACCTAGGACCTCACACATACTTTGCAAGTGCTCTACCACTGGGCTGTATCTATACTTATTATTTTATTTATTTATTTCTATTTTGAGTCAAAGTATCCCTAAATTATATTCACTGACTCCTTTGGCCTTGAACCTGCCCCCTTTTGCCTCCACCTCCCGAGTTCCTGGGATTACAGTCATATGCCGCAACATCTGGCCCTTATGTTTAGAATTTTTAAAGTTATTTCCAGCTACTATTTTCTGTGTTCATCTACTTATTGGGTTAAACTTATGGGAAGATTATTTTAGATTGTAGTTGTTAATTACTCATCATCAACTGAAGTGAAAGAGAAATAAAAGATATTTCTCAGTATGACTCCTACTCATGACAGGTTATTTGATTGTGGTTTCCCCAAATAAGATGCAAGGGCAGTGAGAGAGTAATGTAAGTACATTTGTTTTGAATTTGCTTGTTCACAGATTATGGTATTGCTTGGCAAAGAAAAAAAATTCAAACCTAGGTTGAAGTCACTGTTCTTTTTTTAAAGCTCTAATGGAAATGCATATGCACACATTCCAATTTCAGTCACTTTCCCCACAAATCAGCTTTATCAACTCCATTAACAGTCAACATGGATAAAAATCTGAGGCACAGTTCCTGCTGCTTAGTTTCTTAAGTGTCAGAAATAAAATATTCTGTGTTACAAATGTCCCAGGGGTACATATGTCTGTGGCTCCAACTCTGCTATAACTTATTCTCCAGGATAAACATCTGCCCTTATGCTCATTAAAATTGCTTTTAAAAGTAGAAAATCAAGTAAAAACAAACTAATAAGTGAACAGTCTGACACAGGCTAACTGCCAAAAAGAGACTCATCTTTATTCAGAACTCCCACTGATATGGGAGTTGGCTTGAGTTGTATTCATATTATTTTCCATTCATTTATTTTTTTAATTTAGTCTTTTATGTTGTAATAGACAACCCTTTACCAATAAGACCTAAAAGTATCAAAACTTTGGATAATAGCACTGTGGGTTATTCCACATTATGATGACCTTTTTTCTTTGCTCATCTAGAGTTTAGTATAGATTCAATTTTTTAGGTTAAGTGCAAACATTTTTCCTTTGAAAATTTTAAATTATTCACTGCACTAATTGGTGATGCCATGGGGTTTTACAATTTCAGATTTGGAAATCTTAGAAAAACACAAAACAAATAGTGAGTGCTTGGCTAACTATTTTTTTTATTATGTGCCTCAAGTTTGTTGTTGTTGTTGTTAGGTGCCATCGAGTCGGTATCCGACTCATAGCGACCCTCATAGGGTTTTCAATGGCTGACAATTTCGGGATTGCCTTGGGAGTGGATTGCCAGGTCCTTCTCCCATTTTTGTGGTGCTGGGAATTGAACTCGGGACCTCAGAGACTGCAGCGCAGCGCTCTACCAACTGAGCTAAATCCCAGCCCGCCTCAAGTTTAGTGAGTATTTATTGAAAATCTACTTTGCAAAAGTGAATAAAATATATACATTATTCTTAAGGAGCTAATAACTTAATGGAGAAGATAGATATAAACTAATAATGATAAATGCAACCATAAGATATTTACAAAGGCCAAGGTTCATTTATTTATTTATATTTTTGCCAATACTATTAGTGAAGATTCAAGAAGTCTGAGATTTAGATTTGTTTAGGGATTACTGCAGACTTCTCCATATCAACATTGAAAGCTAGAAAGGAATGGACACCAGTGATTCACATGCAAAAAAACAAAACAAAAAAAAAAAACAAAAAAAAACAAAACAAAACAAAAAAAACCCCAAGACTAATATATCCAGCAAAATTATCTTTGATAATAGATGAGGAGTATAAGATATGACACTGAAGCACTTAAACGATATGCAACCACCAAACCAGCACTGGAGAGGATTGTAAATTGATTACCACATCCAGGAAAGATAAGACAACTCTATAAAGGAAATCAAAAAACTGGTTAGATGAAATGAGTGCAACCCAAGAAAGGACCAAAGCAAACATGATTTATAAACCAATAAAAGGTAATGATTGGATATATAACAATAAATGCTACTCAATAATCACTATTAATGGAAATGGTCTTAACTTGCCAATTAAGAGACAGAGACTGCCTAATTGGATGAAAAAACACAAACCATCATTATGTGGTATTCAAGAAACTCATCTAACTCACAAAGACTGGAATAAACCGAGAGTTAAGGGCTGGAAAAATGTATACCTAGTGTGCAGGGGAACAAAAGAAAGCAGGTGTTGCAATTCTAATTTCAGATAGATTAAATTTTATCCCAAAACTAATTAGAAGAGACAAAGAAGGACACTACATTTTAATACAAGGAACAATTGATCAAGAATCAATAATGCTCCTAAATATTTATGCCCCAAACATAGTGGCACCCAGCTTTATAAGACAAACCTTATGGAATATAAAAAACTTCATTGGACCAGAATTAATAATAATGGGAGACTTCAATACCCCACTTTTATCAAGAGAAAGGTCATCAAAACGAAAAATCAACAGAGAAACGTCAAATCTAATCTCCACCCTAAACCAGTTGGATCTCACAGATAAATACAGAATATTTCATCCACATGATGAGGAATACACATTCTTCTCAGCTTGACATAGTACATTTTCTAAGATAGATCATATGCTGGTCCATAAGAACTCCCTCAACAAATACAAAAAAGTAGAAATTATTCCCTGTTCCTTATCAGATCATAATGGGATAAAATTGGAGCTCAAGAGCAAGAATAATTCCAGAAACTTTACAAGCTCATGAAGACTGAATAACACATTGCTCAATGACCAATGGATTGTTGATGAAATCAAATTGGAATTTTAAAAATTCCTACAATCAAATGATGATGAAAACACATCCTACCAAAACATATGGGATACAGCAGTGGCAATTTTAAGAGGGAAGATTATAGCATTAAGTGCCTTCATCAATAAAGTAAAGAAGAGCCAAACAAATGACCTAATGATGCATCTTATGACACTAGAAGTCCAACAAAAAATCAATCCTAAAAGGAACACCCAAAAGAAAATTACAAAATAAAGGGAGAAATATCTCAATTAGAATCCAAAGAGATAATTCAAAAAATTAATAAGACGAAGAGCTGGTTCTTTGAAAAGATTAATAAAATAGACACCCTTCTGGCCAGCCTCATCAAAAAGAAAAAGGAAAAAGCTAACATAGTATGGATTATGAAAGACAATGGGTCCATAACCACCAACTTCAATGAAATACAGAAAATTGTCAGGGATTACTATAAGAGACTATATTCCCAAAAATATGAAAATGCAGAAGAAATGGACAAATTGATTAACACACATGACCTACCAAAGCTAACCCCAGAAGACATAACTGACTTAAACAAGCCCATTACATATACAGAAATAGAAAGGATAATTAAAAGTCTCCCAACAAAGAAGAGCCCAGGTCCTGATGGATTCACAGCAGAATTTTACCAAACTTTTAAAGAAGATATAATACCTGCCTTCCTCAAATTATTCCAAAAAATAGAAAAGGAGGGAACACTCCCAAATTCATTCTATGAAGCTATCATCACCCTGATACCTAAACCAGGAAAAGATTCATCTAAGATAGAGAATTATAGACCCATCTCTCTTATGAATCTAGATGCAAAAATATTTAATAAAATTCTGGCAAACAGAATCCAGCAGCATATGAAAAAGATTATTCACCATGACTAAGTGGGATTAATACCACAGATGCAAGGCTGGTTTAGCATATGGAAATCAACTAACGTAATCCAGCATATCAAGAAACTGGGAAGCAAAAACCACATGATCATCTCAATGGATGCTGAAAAGGCCTTTGATAAAGTGCAACATGATAAAAACACTGGAGAAAATAGGTATAACAGGCAAATACCTTAATATTATAAAAGCCATTTATGACAAACCTACAGCCCACATTATATTAAATGGAGAAAAACTGAAACCATTTCCTCTTAGATCTGGAACAAGACAAGGATGTCCTCTCTCTCCTACTCCATTCAACATAGTAATGGAAGTTCTGGCTAGGGCAATCAGACAAGAGAAAGAAATCAAAGGGATACAGATTGGCAAGGAAAAGGTCAAATTATCCTTATTTGCAGATGATATGATCTTATACCTGAAAGACCCCAAAACCTCAACCAGAAAACTCTGGATCTAATTAACTCCTTCAGCAAAGTCACAGGCTACAAAATTAACACACAAAAATCAATAGCTTTTCTTTACACCAATTCCAAATAGGAAGAGAAGGAAATTTCAGGAAAAATACCATTCATGATAGCCCACCAGAAAATTAAATACCTTGGAATCAATCTAACCAAAGACCTTTCAGATCTCTACAAGGAAAATTTTAAAACATTAAAGAAAGAAATAGCAGAGGACACTGAAAAATGGAAAGACCTCCCCTGCTCCTGGATAGGGAGAATTAATATAGTACAAATGGCTATTCTACCAAACGCAATCTATAGATTTAATGCAATACCCATTAAAATTCCACTGACTAAATTTACAGAAATAGAAAAAATCATCCAGAAATTCATATGGAATCCCAAAAGACCACATATTGCCAAAACACTTTTAAGCTGCAAAACTAATGCAGATGAAATCACAATCCCTGACTTCAAGCTATACTATAGGGCAGTGGTTGCAAAAGCAGCTTGGTACTGGCACAAAAATAGGCCCAAAGACATCTGGAACAGAATAGAAGACTCAGAAATACTTCAACACACCTATAGTTATCTGATTTTTGACAGAGGCGCAAAGCAAATAAACTGGAAAAAGGACAGCCTTTTCAATAAATGATGCTGGGAAACATGGTCATCCACATGCAGAAAAATGAAAGTGGATCCGCATCTCTCAATATACATGAGAGTTACCTCAAAATGGGTAAAAGATCTCAACATAAAATCAGAAACTTTAAAACTTGTAGAAGGCAAGATAGGCAATACACTCCATCATATAGGCATAGGAAAGTATTTCCTTAATAGGACTCCAATTGCTCAAGAAATTGCAACAAGAATAGATAAATGGGATTACATGAAATTAAAAAGCTTTTGCACAGCAAAAGAAACAATTAACAGAGTCAAGGAAACTCCCATGGAATGGGAAAAATATTTGCATTTTATACATCAGATAAAGGTCTAATTAGCAGAATTTATCAAGAACTCAAGCAAAAAACTTCCCAAAAAACAAATAACCCAATACACAAATGGGCAAAGGAACTGAGTAGACAGTTCTCAAATGAAGAGGTCCATAAAGCCATGAAACGCATGAAAAAGTGCTCAATATCCCTAGCCATTAGGGAAATGCAAATTAAAACAACTCTGAGATTTCACCTTACACCAGTAAGAATGGCCAAGATCAATAAAACAAATAACAACAAATGCTGGCGAGGTTGCAGGGAGAAGGGAACACTCTTATATTGTTGGTGGAGCTGTAAATTGGTGCAACCACTGTGGAAATCAATATGGAGGTATCTTAAAAATCTGAAAATAGATCTACCATATGACCCAGCTATAACACTACTGGGAATTTACCCAAAGAGAGATGGGTCATCATACCACCGACACACCTGCATCTCCATGTTCAACGCAGCACTTTTCACAATAGCAAGGATATGGAATCAACCAAAGTGCCCTTCAACAGAAGAATGGATAAAAAACTATGGTACATATACACAATGGAATACTTCTTAGCAATCAAGAAAAATGAAATAAGGTCATTTGCAGCCAATGGATGGAATTAGAAAAAATTATTTTAAGTGAACAAACACAAGCTCAGAAAGAGAAACACCACATGTTCTCACTCATATGTGGGAGCTGAACCAAAATCATAAGAAGGAAAAATCCTATTCAAAGGTCAGATCAAAATAAAAGGAAAAAAAAGCTAAGAATGGTGTTATTATAAATGGTCTAGAAAATACATGCAATTGTTCTGACAAGATAAAAACAAAGTTCACTGCAGGAAAAGTTTCTATCTTAAACAGAGCTGGAACCCAAGGACATATAGAAAAATATCACTATGTAAATGATAGAGAGGTCTTTGATTGGGAGGTGGGATGGGGGAAGCATACGGGAGGGTAAGGGGGAACCTATATGAATAATGTACATCAAAATGCATATATGGAAACGTCACAATAAAAAGCATGTCAGAATGAACCACATTAAGGTGTACATTAAAAATTTCCAATATAAAAAAATGTTTTCCTAACAACAACAAAAGATTTGTTTAGGGGATTTGTGGGGGCTGGGGTTTAGCTCAGCTGGTAGAATGCTGCTCTGCACTCTCTGAGATCCTAGGTTCAATCCCCAGCACCATGAAAGTGGGAGAAGGACCTGGCAACCCACTCTTGAAATAATCCCCAATCAGCCATTGAAAACCCTAGGAGGGTTGCTATGAGTCAGAACCAACTCCAAGGCACCTAACAACAACAAAGGGAATTTGCAAAATTGTAGAGAGGAAAGGAGAAAGAGAAAGGAGGGAGAGAGGAGAACAGCTTTGAGTTGCCTGTTTCCTACCATTTATTACCTCTATTTCAGTATCTTTATAGGGAAACATTCTTCTGTTGTAAGTCTCTTTACGTTTTGAGGATTTTCACTGGATAGTCTGATGATTTCATTTAGAACTCAAATTTCTAGATCAATGAAGCACAATACAAATATAATGTGAGCCGTATGTCAACTTTTAAATACTCTAGAAGCAATATGAATTATAAAAGAAACTGGGGAAATTAATTTTAATAATATATTCTATGTAACACAATGTAGACAAAATATTATCACCTTAGTATGTAATCCATATAATAAAACTTGTTAATGAGATATTTTACTTTTTGAAGAAAATCCAGTGTGTATTTTAAATTTACAGTACAGCTTACTTCCGACTAGCCATATTTCAAATGCTCGTCATCTGTAAGAGGTTGGTACCTACTATGAAGGACAGCAGAGCTCTACACATTCAGCTCTTTAGGGCTCCTCTTTATCTACATATTCTTCTGTGTGTACAAGAATTCTTAGAACTTTTTTCGGACAGCATTTTCTCAGCTTGAAATGGGGAAACTTATTATTTTTTTCTTACTTTCTAAAGGGAATCAGAAAGCAACTCTACGGGAATGATAGATTGCTCAATTGTTTCAGCTCTAAATTCTTGCAAACACTGAGGAGTTTTCACATTTCTTTTCCCAATCTATGAGATTGCTCCAGGGACTTGACTGTAAGGGAAGGAATAAAACTGACACGTGAACCATTATACACACATACGTGCACACACACACACGCACATCTATTTTTATTGTGAAATACTTTATATACAATAAAACTCATTCATTTAAGGTATACATTTCAATGGTTCTAGTATGTTCATAGAGTTGTACAAAGACAACCACAATCTCAGTTGTGTGTGTGCGTGTGTGTGTGTGTGGGGGTGATGTTGGCGATGAAACCCAGGGCTTTGCAGATGCTAGACAAGTGCTTTACCACTGAGCTACATCCACGGTCCCTCAGTCCAACTTTAGAACATTTTGATCATTATGAATAGAATCTGCATGCCTATTATCACTCACTACCCACTCTTCCACTGTTGCATAGTCCTAGGCAAACACTAGTCTATTTTATTTCTCTATAGATATGCCTTATCAGGATATTTCATATAAATGAAATAATACAATATGTGGTCATTTGTGATTGGCATCTTTCACTTAGTAATATGCTTTTGAGGTTCATCCATGATATAGCATGTATCAGTACTTTATTTCTCTTCATGGCTAAATAAATTCCCAGTATGTTGACATACCACATTTTGTTTATCCATTCATCATAAGATGGATCTTTTGGTTGTATCACTTCTTGTCTATTAGGAATAACGCTGCTCTGAATATTCATGTGCAAATTTCTGTTTGAAAATACATTTTAATTTCCCTTGGGTATGAGCCAAGTAGTGGAAAATGTTCTCTATACAGTGTTTGCACATTTTAAAATCCCATTAGTAATGTATGAGGATACTACTTTCTCTACATCCTTGCCACCCCTTGTTATTGTCTATAATTTTGGTTATCGCCACTCTAGTTAGTATGAAGCAGTATCTCATTATGGCTTGTACTTTTGTCAGTATTTCCCTAATACTAATGATGTTGAACATTTTTGTCTCATACTTATTAGCCATTTGCATATCTTCTTTAGAGAAATGTCTATTTAGATTATTTGTCTTTTTAAATAGAATGATTTCCTCTTTATTGTCGAGTTATGAGTTCTTAAAAATACAGAAGGTTGTCAAAATGTATATGTATCTTGGGATGAAAACTTTCTATTTTGCCACTTTAAGAATGTGTGGCACTAGCATTCATTTGATCAATGCCATCTTTTGAGTCAATGTCATGTGACACATTGCTACTAGAATTTAATGCATCTTTGAAAAGAAATAATACATAGATCTCTTAAAACTTGTATATATTTTTGGCACCTCCAGAGTATGCATGTATGATGGCACCTAAAAACAACATACATCCATATATATATATATACACATATACATACACACGTGTGTGTATGCATATATGTGTGTGTATGTGCATATATACATATATATACATATATACATGTATATATATACATATATAAATATACATATATACATATACATATATATGTGTGTATATATATATAAATATAAATATATGGTAGGGTTTAGCTCAGCTGGTAGAGTGCTGCTCTGTGTTCTCTGAGGTCCGGGTTCGATCCCTAGCACCGAAAAAATGGAAGAACCTGGCAGCCCACTCCCAAAACAATCCTGAAACAGTCAACCATTGAAAACCCTATGAATAGCAGAGAGACACTGACATAGTGCTGAGTATGGCACAGTGTCAAGGAGTGTCTCATTCTGTTGTACACTGGGTTTCTATGAGTCAGACTCGATGGCAACTAACTAACTAACTATATATCCATACATATATATATGTATATATATATATGGATACAAAGCCCTTATCAGTTATATGATTTATTACATAATTACTCCCATTCTCAAGATTGTCTTTTCATTTTCTTGATGGTGTACTTTGAAGCACAAAAGTTTTTAATTTTAATCAAATACAATTGTCTATTTTTTCTCTTGTTATATCTACTTTTGATGTTGCAGTATGCATTATATTTTTGACAACTTTCCACACAACTAAAATATAGGTATCATCTTGGTTCAGTAGAGCTGATAGAGAAGAGAAGCAATTAAACAAACAGTAGTAGTAAAGCAAGTAAGGCAGGGCTCAAGACACCACATATTCACTCTGCAGGGACAATAGTCTTGGCTCTTGGTGATGTGAGACCAGAGGTTTCAGAAGGGACAGTTTTGAAACTGGGAGGTCAGGAAGTATTGGACACTTTATGAATGCAATTTTAAAAATACTTTAATGCAATGAAATTCCTCATTTCTGACACAATACAGAGTCTGGCATGGTGTGTGTGTATTTAGAGAACACAGAAACTTGTAACCTCCCTCAGGTCATATTTCTGAAGGTCAGTTATTGCTCTGGCTGAGCATAGACATATTGGTTAACAGAGATTTCTGGTTGGCAGAATGGCATCTTATAAAGACAAAGCTACATAATCAGCTTTCACTGTGTTTATATCCTTAATTCTTAGACCACAGCCAACTGCAAACAACCTCTATATATTCAGAAAATTACTGTGTTCCAGAGTCTTTTGAAGTGTTTACTGTTTTCCTTTGTCTGTGCAAAAAAAAACAGCAACAGGATAAGGAACGACAGTCTCAACTTTGGCTTTTGCACTTGACCAGACCCGGTCCTTACATTCCATTTTGTTTTTAAAACCTGTTTACGTAAATGCATGACCTATCATGAACACGGGAAAATTATCATTTGTACCAAATATCAAATGGTAGGAATTGAAACTGAAATTAAAACAGACATGAAAGAGGCAATAAAGATAAAATCGATAAAGCTGATTTCACAAAAGGCTGAGTTACACAGTTTCTATGATGAGTCCAATTTTTAGCATAGACAACCTTGGGGATGTATTCTCCATTGGGGTGCCTGCCTCATTCCTATTTACTCTAATGAGCCTTATCAGTGGGGAACAAGGGAAAATAGAGCCTCCAGCTTTCCTTTCCTCTTGCCAGCCCTAAAGCCCTTAACAAAGCATACACCATACATTAATTTGGGGCCCTAGTCAGATAAGCGACACTCAGTGAAGAAAATATTCAGAACTCGGCACAGCCTCCTTTTTGCATATTGTTCAAGAGAACCACTTAGTACTTAAATAGTTATTCTCTGTACTGGAGTATCTTTGTCCCAGGCTGTGCAGGTTTAAGAATTACATCAAGGCAAACTGCAATGCAGATATATTGGCAACTAAATGCAAATGCAGATAAAATATTATTGTATAACTAATGCTGATGGTGAGAATTACCAGATAACATTTATAGTAGACATCAGGCCATCCTTTGCAATCTGGTGCTATATAATACATTGAGATTTTGTGATTTATTTGACAAAGCAGGCTTACTGAAATATTTTATTATTGGTTATTATATAAAAAGAAAATGGTATCCTAAAATCTAGGGTGGTTTATTAACATGAATACATGAATAACATTGAATATTATGTGGCATGCCTACTTAATATTTTTCTCACTTTTCTGACCACTAACTCAACAGATGAAAATTGTTTCTCTACTATGTAATGTAGACACTGTATTGATTGTAAAACATAAAATGAACATTTTCCTGGAGATAATTTAGTGGCAATAAGTGACAACTAGGAAGTTCACCTGCAGATCTGGTTGGGAATCCAGAGAGGGATGCTCAGCCTAGCCATGCAATGACAATAAAGGTTTCAAGGATCTGACATGGTCAGATGACAGCAAGGGTCTTGCAGAGAGGAAAAGCTCACCTTATGTTTTATAAATGCTGTATATAATTTTTGTCTAAAAAAGTGTAGTATTTCTCCACCTCTTTAGTTATCAAATATTAATGTAAGAAAAAAGTAAAACATGTTTGTATTCTCTTAAATCATGTAGAATCTTTCAGGGATAGCTGTGCCAGTCCATCCCATTTTGGGAATCTTTGTCCCTTGTTGGCTTGATCTTAAACTGAGGGCTATTAATATCCAGGGCTGTACCTACACTTAACTTTAGGTTGGTATTTTCCTTGGAGCTGTGCTGTGGGGCCGTTTGTCCAACCCAAGAACTCTAGAGTTTAGGATGATAATAAATTCAGAGGACAAAGGAACAGGGCCACTACAGCGGATCTAGTGGAAGGTGGCAGTGAGGTGCGCAGCAAGGCAGTGAGAGACTGGATGGGGAGACTGCAGGAGTGGGAGGAGTGGAGAAGAGAAGTGTGAAGAGGCTCAGAAGGAAAAGGAAGGGAGCAGGGATTTGTTGTTTTTTGTTCATTATTTTTGCTTCTGGTACAGTCTGAAAGATTGTTTTAGGCCAAGTCCAAAGGACTGAAATATTTTGTTTCTGACTTTATTGGAGCACGTGCGCGCGCATGCGCGCGCGCACACACACGGGCACACGCGCCTTTTTCAGACTGGACAAGGTTATAATTTGTAGTCCTCTTTGTTGTTGTCAAGTGCCGTCAAATTGATGTCCAACTCATAGCAACCCTACAGACAGCAGGTGAAACATAGTCAGTGATTCTCTGCTATTCATAGGGTTTTCGATGGTGGATTGATCTTTGGGAGTGGGTTGCTGGGTCTTTCTCCCAAGCCTACAGCACCTGGTGTTCCCAGGCAGTCTCCCATTCAAGTACTAACCAGGCCCAATCCTGCTTAGCTTCTGAGATCTGATGGGATTGGATGCCACAGTGGTACGGCTGCAGGCAGTCCTCTTTGTATCTAATTCAAAATGTAATTTACCCCCCATCTTCTTTAGGGTAAAAATTCAGACAGGAGAGTTTGGAAAGCAGATGTAAAATTTTACTAAACTGTGATATATATTTAATCTAATCTGAGGCAAGCTCTCCTGGGGAAATTGGTGGAAGGCTTGATAATCCATATTTTAGCCTGGTCAGGGCTCTGTCCTGGGATGGTTCCCCAGTTGACATGAATGTGGCAAACTTGCAGTCTGTGCTCATGCCTGCTAGCAGACTTCCCTCCCCTTGCTACACATGTCCACCCTGCTTTCTCTACCTCCCCCTGGGAGCAGTTGCCTCTAGCAGTGTGTTCCCATAATTGCCTGTGTGCTGCAGCACTCAGGTCAGTGCCATCTTTATTTAGCAAGACGCTGCTGTACTGTTGGACTGCTGCCTTCCTGCAAGACATGTGGTTAATTACCCACACACTTCCAAATACTTGGATGCTGGGTACTATATAAGTTAGGTAAAGCAATTTTTTATCATTATTGTATATTTGCTGAATCCTCTGACAAACTTGTTTTATTCTTTGTTAAATGATTTGACGAAAAGTCTGTATCTATGTATCATCTAATTTGTGTGTATGTATAAAATCAATTCTAGTTTTAGTAAAATAGAAAATTACTAAAGATTTTATTAGTAGTATTCCAAAGCATTCCATTTTTCATAGAAGTCATTTTTGGTTACTAAAACTGGGGGACTCTCACGTGTCTGTCAGCTTATTGTGCTGTGGGGGCTTGTGTGTTGCTGTGATGCTGAAAGCTATGCCACCACTATTTCAGATATCATCCATGGTGGACAAGATTCAGCCGAGCTTCCAGACTAAGACAGACTAGGGAGAAAGACTTGGCAGCTAATTCCCCAAACAATTACTCATTGAAAATCCTATGAACAGCAGAGAAGCACTGTCAAATATAGTGCCAGAAAATGAGACCCCGAGACTGGAAGGCATTCAAGAAATGACTGGGGAAGAATTGTCTGCTCAAAGTAAAGTTGACTTTAAAGACAGGAATGGAGTAAAGCCCCTGGGATCTCCTTTTGCTGATGGGGCACGACTCAAAATGAGAAGAAACAGAGTAGCTGCAACAGTGGGCTCAAACATAAAAAGATCATGTGCATGGCACAGTGTTGGGGAGTGCTTCATTCTGTTGTACATAGGGTCACCATGAGTCAGACCTGACTCGATGGCCTCCGATAACAACAATAGGGGAAGTGCAGCTTGTTGTCCTTCCTCATCCATATCCAGGTCCATTCCTTTCCTCCCTGTCCTGCATGGTGTCCAGGAGGCTGACCTTTGCCCATGCCCTCCCTGGGATCCCTTGCTGGTGGCTTCTGATTGGCTTTAGTCAATGGGTGGTGCCAGCAAGAGACTGGAGGGCACGAGGAAATAGAAGTTTTTGGAAGATGCTGCTCCCTCTGTGACAACATCTCCTGTCAGAGACTGCTGTGTTTGCAGTCCTGGGTCTCCTTGGCCTCCCTCAAGCACCACTTCCTTTCCCGTGGCTGAAAAGGTGGCCACACCCTCCCGTCCTGACCTCTGTGGGTGCCTCCGTTTCCCTTCTTGCTTGCCTTAATATCCCAACACTTCTGAAAATCACGTTCATGAAAGTCTCTTGGACCATCTGATTTGAATTGTGTTTCCTGAGAGGACTTGGTTGATAGGAAGGAATATTTTCCAAAAACATATTTTCTGAGTTTTCAGAAAACAGTCATCTCTCATTTATTTAAACATGGGAATCTCTGATTTTACACTTTCCTTGCTTGGACCAGCTGTGGGCTGTGTGGATGAGCAACGGAGCAGGGAACAGAGCTTGGAGCCTGCTTTGTGACCTCCAGCAAGCCCCTTACACAGTGCCAGGGGCCCCTTTCTCCTGGCAACAGATGGCTGCTCCCCTTCTGCATTAGGTAGTTGTGGAGAGCACACAAGGCACTGTGTGTGAAAGCTCTTGGGAAAACACAAAACTTTGAACCATAGATGTGATGTAGAACCTCTGTGGCTGCTGATCTTCATTCTTTTCTGTCCTTCTACTAGTTGCTCTTTATAATTTTGCCTTTGCATATGTCATTAATTAAAGTTTAAACTCTCATTTTGGTTTAATTATAAATATCCTGGTAGAGATGTTTTGTGCTTGGATAACTGTTTGGTGGAAATTTAGGTTGGTTCATGCTTATGCTTACATATTTATGACCCAACTATGGGGACTTTCGGTCCAGAAAGCTATATGGCTTCTGGTAAGCTTTGTTTCCTGGTGGATAAAATCATAATGTTAACACCTACTGAGCCTTCCTCACAGGAGCAATGTAACACATAAGGAAGAAATGTGGGAACATTTTTAAAATCAGTGGGTATAATATCATTATAAGGAAGCTCTGTGGGCTTCAGCTTTCTTTTCTATAAAATATGAAATACTGTAAGGTGGATGCATGGTGTTCAGCGTTCCATTCACACTTCAGACTTCTTTGTTCCTAAGAATTTTTACAAGGTCTTAGAACCCAATGAAGAAATATTTGTGCTTCACACTTTGGAAAGTTTTGCCAAAGATGAAGAAAGACATTATTAACATATATCTTACACTGGCAAAGTGTGGAATGGGTAGGTTATGGTAAAGACTAGAGAAAAAAAAAACTAATTATATATCATAGATTTAAGAGCAATGAATGTGTGGATTATTTTTTATTTCCTATTATTATTTTTTAGCTTAACTGAGTATTGTAGGCTTCATAAAATTTCTAAGTTATCTAATTGGACAAACTTCTATAAAAATCATGTATGGTATTGCAGTATTTTGAGTCATAGTTTCTCATTTTAAAGAGTCAAACAATTGACACATTTGTTGTTATTGTTAGGTGCTGTAGAGTCAGTGTCTGATTCAGTGATCCTATGGACAATAGATGAAACACTATTGTCACTGCTTCACTGCTATTCACAGAGTTTTCAATGGCTAATTGCTGGGTCTTTCTCCCAAACATACAGAACCTGGTGTCCCCAAACTGTCTCTCACCCAAGTACTAACCAGGTCCGACCCTGCTTAGCTTCTGAGACCTGACTGGACTGGACGCCACAGTGGTTTGGCTGCAGGCCCTACTGACACGTTGGCCTCCTCCAAAATTCATATGTTGAAGCCCTAACCTTCAATGTGATTGTATCTGGGGATCACCTTCTTGTTATTAGGTGCCGTTGAGTCAGTTCTAACTCATAGTAGCCCTATGAACAACAAAACAAGACATTTCCTGATTCGGTGCCAGGCACATGATCTTATTTGTTTTTAAGCCCATTTTTGCAGACACTGTGTCAATCCAACTAGTTGAGGGTTTTCCTTTTTTTTTTTTTGTTGACCTGCCACTCTCCCAAACATGATGTCTTTCTCCAGAGATTGGTCCCTCCTGACTATACCTTCGGAGTTTAGTTAAGGTTAAATGTGGTCAGAAGGGTGGGAACTTAATTTAATAAGACTCAAAAGGAGAAGAAGAGAAATCCAGGCATGGTGGTGCATTCTTGTAATTCTAGCCCTGAGGAGGCTAAGGCACGATGATCACAAGTTCAAGGCCAGCCTGTGCTCCATAGTGAGTCCCTATTTCAGAAACAACAACAAAAACACAAAACCAAGAACTCAATAAACAGAAACAAAAGCCCAAATGAGAGAGAGAGGGAGAGAGGGAGTGGGACAGAGAGGGGGGGGGAGTGAGGGAGAGAGAGAGAGAGGGAGAGACAGAGACAGAGAGAGACAGGAAGAGGGGGAGAGGGAGAGAGGGAGATTTACACCCATCCATGCAGAAGAATGCCTAGGTGATAACAGCGAGAAGATGGTCATCTACAAACTGAGAAAACCTTTGTCTCAGGTCTCCCACCTCTCAAACTGTGAGAAAATAAATTTGCATTGTTTAAACAATCTAGACCATGATATTTTGTTATGGCAACTTAAGCTGGCTAGCACTGTTGACTTATTGGGAATTGTTATTATCACAGATTATTAGCAAATGAAAAAACTTCTTCAGGTCTATGGAGAGAAGATAATAAGGGATGGTTTGAAAGAAAAACAATTATGGTTTAGTGAGTTTAAATAAAAATGTAACTTCTCATACCTCGTCATTAATTGTTCTTTTATAAGAAGCATTGATGGCACTCATTGTGGAGAAATCTGCTAAATTTTGTGAAGTAATATAATTTTGCAAGTATGATTTTGTACAGCTAACTAAAAGTAATTTTCCTAATAATTTCATATGGAATATTTTATAACCTGAACTTAAACATGTAATCAGAAAGGAAGGCTATATGGTGGAAAGCACCTTATATCCAGAACTGGTGCACTTCATTTTCTATCCTGCCTTGACAAATAGCTGGCTCTGTGACTTTGAATAAGTCATTTTATCCCTCAGGCCCCAATGTCTCCATCTGCAAAATAAAACAGCAGCAATTGAATGGTGTCTGGGATTCCTTTGAGCTACCATGTTTTATAAATGTGTGCACCAAGGCAGTGTAAATTTGCTAAACCTCAATTTATCACTATGAAAGATGCTGCTGAAATGGTGCTTATGAGTCTTCTAATGATAGGCAAATAAATTTACTATACTCTTGATTTCAATGCCTTGATTTCATTTCCCTAATATGGAAAATGCCTGCAGCTGTTGCACTATGGTGTCCAATCCTGTCAGATCTTGGAAGCTAAGCAGGGTTGGGCCTGGTTAGTACTTGAATGGGAGACTGCCTGGGAACACCAGGTGCTGTAGATTTGGGAGAAGGACATGGCAACCCACTCTCAAAAAACAATCAGTCATTGAAAATCCTAGGAATAGCAGAGAAACACTGATCTTAGTGTGTCACCTCTTGTATGTAGGGTTGCTATGAGTTAGACACGGATATGATGGCACCTAACAACAGTATGGAAAATAAAACACTATGATTTGCAAGTATCAGGACAAAGGGACAAAATCCACATACTCTATACAAAGGGGCTGGGATTTAGCTCAATTGGTAGAGCGCTGCTCTGCACTCTCTGTGACCCTGGGTTCAATCCCCAGCACTGCAAAAATGGGAGAAGGACCTGGCAATCCACTCCTGAAACAGTCATTGAAAATCCTATGAACAGCAGAGAAGCACTGACATAGTGCTGGGCATGGCACAGTGTTGGGGAGTGTTTCATTCTATTGTACATAGGGTTGCTATGAGTCAGATCTGACTTGACAGCACCTAACAACAACAACAACAACATGTACAACAAGATTCCTTTTCAAGAACATTTTATGCAAATAGGCCATTTAAAAACTTGCTATACTACCAACTGGACATGAGGTGGCAGCAAAGAGTAAACTAACGTTAAAAGGATAGAAAATATTTCCTCTGGCAAATGAACCACACGTTTCTGTATAATAAAGGTTGTTGAAATTATAGGTTACATTTCTCTTTTTAAGATTCTAATTAGAAAGAGAAATCAGCAAATAACACCTCCTATTTATGCCATTGAAATGTTACTAAGATGTACCACTTTAGGCCGGAATTTTACAACTCTTCTTAGCAATGCTGGCTAGTGATATAAGAAGTTAAATATTTGACCATTTATTGTAATTTCTGAGATCTGAATGGTTAATGAGCATAGTACAATGAGCATAGTCAAATGATGCTATTCACAGGCGTCTTTTCCCAAAAGTTTACAAGGATGACATGCAATTACTTTCAAAAAGAATTCTCTTAAAGTTTTTACTATATTGAGATCGGCGGCAGGACATTTACCTCATTGCATATAATTTTACATGTCACTTCTTTAAAAAGGCATATTTACTTTTTCATTGCAAAATTGAGTCTTATAATTTAGGTTCTAAAATGTGAAGTGATGTGATGATTTTCATGTTTAGTCTTGTAGCAAGTCAGAACTCAGTTTATTACCACAGTCTTTATGCAAAGGAATCACTTAGATTACCCTTGATGTGCATAGCATGAGAAGCAAAAGACACTTTATTCTAGGAAAGGGTTTTGAAACTGTTTGTATAGGAAGTAAATTGCAAGTGGATATGTCTTGTGCAATAATCGTTTCTTCTTGGCGTTTTAGTTAAAATTTGTTATTTAGAGAACAAGATGGCACCACTGTTTGTGAAATACCTCGTGGTTGATGCAAGGTGCACTAACAATTACTCAGTGGTGAGGTTGCAGTTGATGGAGAAACTGATATTGGGGGATCTATTTTTTTTTCTTTTTTTCAGTAGGAGTTGATATGAGTATAAGTGGCCTTTAATAATTTTTGTAACTATGGGGGCAACCATTTAATCTGCATGTGGGTGCAGATTCCTGATCTATAAAATGCAGGGTTAAGGCCTGATGATTTTTTAAATTTTAGTGGTAATTTT
Source organism: Pedetes capensis (assembly GCA_007922755.1). Taxonomy (NCBI): domain Eukaryota; kingdom Metazoa; phylum Chordata; class Mammalia; order Rodentia; family Pedetidae; genus Pedetes; species Pedetes capensis. The sequence continues at coordinate 31,185 of VMDO01003402.1, read as the reverse complement.
CTAAAATTGTGTAACTCTTGTTCCACTAAAGCCAAGCTGGAATGAACGCACTTGATTTCTGAAATTGGTAATTTACATTTTCTGCTTTGCTTCTTTTTATCTTTGGCCCATTATAGAAAAGCAAAAACAGGAAATAAATGACAAATGTGAAGAGGTTGCGATCATCTCCATATTCTTTATGGTTAATGTTACCACCAACTGCTTGGGGAACATAAAAGTGAGCTTTTCTTCTGTTACCTCCCAGTGCCCAGTAACATTGACAGACGACCTATAGGCACAGACCAAGAGAGTTCATGTGTATATTCTAGGTTGGATCTGCGTTGGATATTTTAGAGAACTTAATCTCCTTGAGCCTCATGTCTGTTACCTGTGAATGAAGATACCAACAACTGAAGAGGGCAGTCTGAGGCTGTAAGGAATAAAACTGAGTGTGTAAGGAATAACTATGTGTGTATAAGGGATAGGAATTAATTGTGTATAATAGGAATTAATTGTGTGTAATAGGAATAAAGGATAGGAATTAATTGTAATAGGACTATAAGTAAATAATGAGAGAAACTGTGTGTAAGACATGAAGTGTGAAATGCTGTGACACCCCATAAAGCTGATGTAACCTAAGCCCCCTGGGACTGCCCCAGGGGAGAGTGACATGTGTGCATGAGAGTGATAAAGTTAGACCCCCAGCACCTGATAACCACACCGCACAGTGACGTCGATACAAGATAACCAGATGGAGCACAGACCCCACACTGAACTGTATAAGAAGAGAGGAGACCTGACAGCAGGCGGGCTTCTCCCAATCTGAGCAATCACAGACTCCATGTCACGCTGAGCCCCCCATGAACAGAGGAACCATCGCCACATCACCACCATCTCTGCACTGTGAGAGAAAGGACATCAGGACCGAAGGCCGAGGACACCGCTCGACTGGACAAATCGCGAGGCTTACCTGCTTCATCAGGTGCGACTACAGAAGTGCCGGGTATTGGTGTGCCAGGGTGAATGTGTGTGTGAACTAACCCTGTGTGTAGCAATAAATGTTTCCTGTCAGTGACAATATCTGGTCCTCTTATTCCCAACCTCACCTTAAGTGAGGGAGAGATTCTATCTCTGTATCTCTAGCTCAGCTCCATCCCCATTTCTCATTCACGACAGAGGGTTAACAAAAGACACAAATATTCACTGGTATACCTAGTATGTTAAGGGAAAAATTTCTGGAAAGTGCTGTCAAATACCTCTAAAGAAGTATGTGGCCAGGCAAAATGGCAGCCTCACAATTTATTCATGTTTCCCAGCTCAAAATGCCATCAATCTGGTTCACCAGCAAGAGTGATGAAAGAAACAGATGGAAAATGCTAAAGAAAATGGATCCATTTTACCATCCTAGGCAGCAGATTTGGAAAATTCTTATGTGAAAATTAGACTCATTGTGCCAGCCCAAATAAAATAGAAGTTGTAGCACCTTTAATTTGTTTTCCAATTATTTCCACATATTTCTAGTATCTGTGGCATTGTGCTTTACCCACATGGATCATCCCACCAGCATGGGATTGTCAATAGATACATAATCTCCCAAAGTTCCCTTTTTCTGTCACCTTTTAAGATGCTTCCTTAAATTCTGTGGAAATTGGGAATTAGTCTAGTCAACCAGACCCTTAGCTTTCAATCACTCAAAAAAAAAAAAAAATCAGAGAATGAAAGAATCCTTACCACATGCTATGGCAAGCTGTACAAAGGGAACAATTGTCCTTTTCTTCTTAGACTATAATGGCCTAGCAGGAAAAACCCTTAACATTTTTATTTTCTGTATTGTTGCTCATCTCATAGCATTCTATATGTAAAAGTTCAACATAAATGCCACTTGAAACTTTTACAGTGTGTTTAATGGCTCAGCATGTCTTGTGTCTAGTCTCTGACAGCAGCAGTATCTCATCAAGGCATGTAATGGCAGGTTACTCTTTCTGCATTATACTAAAGGCAGAAGGTGAAGGGATGGAGATAGTAAGTGGCTCAAAAATGATTATCAGTAGAGGAACTAGACTGAGAACTTGTGTCACATTTTGATGGTTAGTCTAGAAGTAAAAGGACAGCTTTTGAGTCAGTGTTGATACCTATGGTGGTAATAACTTCATACTAAGTCATTCATAGTGCTTGGTATTTAGTGGTACTTCTACTTACAATGGGGCTGGGTTTAGCTCAGTTGGTAGACTGCTGCTCTGCCATCTCTGGGGCCTTTGGTTTGATCCTCAGCACTGTAAAAATGGGAGAAGGAGATGGCAATCTACTCCCAAAACAATCTCGAAGACAATCAGCCATTGAAAATCCTATGAAGGTTGATGTGAGTTGGACACAACTCAACGGCACCTAACAACAACAGCATCTATTAACAATGCTTCCAGAAGTACTGAGTACTGAAAATGTAAGGAGAGTTACTTATTGCTATCATTACCATTAGGTACAAATTGGCAACCATAATGCCTACATTTGGGTAAAGGCTGTTCCTTATACTTTGTAATTAGACTATTATATTAATACTTCTTGTTCGGTGCCGTCGAGTCGGTATCCAACTCATAGCAACCCTATGTACAACAGGTGAAACACTATTGTCAGTCCTTCTCTGCTGTTAATAGGGTTTTCAATGGCAGATTGATTTTTGGGAGGGGGTTGCCAGGTCCATCTCTTAAGCCTACAGTATCTGGTGTTCCCAGGCAGTCTCCCATCTAAGACCAGGCCTGACCTTGCTTAGCTTCCGAGATCTGACAGGATCAGATGCCATAGGGCTACAGCTGCAGGAATATTAATACTTAGTTCAGTACTAAACAGGATAAGTTTAAATAAATATTTGTTCAAAGCTTTTCAACTAAGTATTAGCTCATTTGATTTCACAACAACTTTGTGAGAAAGATTGAGTGGGTGTCATGCCAACTTTTCTGTGAAACAAGTGAAGACTAATAAAATCAGTATTTAGAGTCATAGAAAGTTGGGTTCTAAGCTTGCTTTGCTCTTACCAGTTGTGTGATATAGGGAAATTTACTCAGATCCTCTGAGCCTGACTTCTCCTACCAGAAAACTGGGGGATATTGCCACCACTAAAGAGCTATTGTTAAGAATCAATGAAATTATGCACATGTGTGTCTAGCCCCATGTTACTAATTTTGCATTTGATGAAATACAAATGAGGTCAGAGCTCAGGTCCCCTGGCTTTGGGTCAGTTGTGCTTTGCATCAAGTGAGATGTAAAGCAATAATCTACTAGTCTTTGTGTCATAAACCATGGCCAAAACATCTGACAGGCTTTGAAGATTTACTGTTACTTTCCCTTGTGGAAGTTTAAAAGTCATGATCATAAAGCAATTAGTATTTCTGCTGATCTGGAAACAATGTTACTTGAATTGAGATGGATTTCTCTTTTTTACTTTTTTCCTTTGCAGGCTGTGTATGGCGAAGCTGAGTTTTCTGAGATGAAGTTACTTAGATAGCACTTCATTTTAATATTCTGTTAGCTTTTTTTTTTGTGGGGGAGATGGTGCTGGAGCCCTTAAATGTTTGGCTCACAGGTGTGTGCAAAGTGTTTATGTTAGTACCAGGCACACAGTAGGTGTTCAGTGAGTATTGTCAAATGATCCAATGATTTAAATTGGGTGACACAAGTGTCCACCACTGACTCCCTTCACAGTGAGTGTGTGTGTGCACAAGGATCTTGAGGAGGCCTTGGCAAGCAACATATTTCCCTATATATATTCTTGTTGTTGCTGTTAGGTGCTGTTGAGTTGTGTCTGACTCATAGTGACCCTATGTACAACAGAAAAAAACACTCCCCGACACTGTGCCATACCTGGTACTATTGTCAGTGCTTCTCTGCTATTCATAGGGTTTTCAATGGTTGATGGTTTTAGGACTATTTAGTGAGTGGGCTGCCAGATCTTTCTCTCATTTTTGTGGTGCTGGGGATCAAACTCAGGGCCCCAGAGTGCACCGATCTTTCCTTAAATAGTAACCATTTCACCTCCTGATATCCAGTTTTGAGTCAGGTAGCATCTGTTTAAAGAACACATTTAATCCTGACATTTCAATTCAAGTCACAGTTCAAATCCCACTAGCTCTGGTTGCTCTTGGATAAACACATTAGTGCACTCAGCTTAATGATACTTGCCCAACCTCCTAAAAGTGTTATAGAGATACATGATTACCAAAACCCACCTAGGAGGCTGGTTTGTTCAAGGAATCACTAATGGGACTCCAAAGAGAGCACTGACAACACAGCACATCTATAAACAAAGAGTTTCTTACATTGGAGTTAAACCCAGTCAGAGAAGCAGGAGACCCTTTTATGATTTAAACAAATCCATAAGAGTGTTAATGGTAATTTGAGGATGGCTGAAGCATTGACTGTCTAATTTCTATTAAGTCTTTGAAAGACATTGCCTAGATTAATCTAGGTAAGTAGAGTGGGTCCAATGAGATATGTGGGTGTGTCATCAATTATGTTTACCGATCGGTTATTTAAGGAATTTTAATGAAAGTGAAGTCAGATGAAGTGAACTATTTCTAATCTGATTTCATTTCATCAAGGTAAGCTCCTCTCTGCAAAACTAAAGCCCAGGAAGTCTAACAAAAAACAAATAAGTAGTGATCAGTAGACTGTAAGAAAACTGCAGTCTGCAGAGCCTGTATCAATTGCTAATTTCAATCTCACAGCCTCAGGACTCAGCTGCTCCTGCTGCAGGAGGGAAAGCCACCAATGGAACTTTCTCTCTTCATAGCTGGAGGGTATCAGGTCTCAAGACTGCACTTGCCATCTAAAAGTTTGAGTTGCCCTTTAATCTCTTAAAATCATTTGCTTCTCCAGATTACTAAACACAACGCTTCCCTCCCTTCCTCCCTTCCTTCCTCCCTCCCTCTCTTCCTTCCTTTCTGCCTGCCTGCCTGGCTGCCTGCCTGCCTGCCTGCCTGCCTGCCTGCCTGCCTTCCTTCCTTCCTTCCTTCCTTCCTTCCTTCCTTCCTTCCTCCCTGGATCCCTCCCTCCCTCCCTCCCTCTTTTTTCCTCTTCCCTTCCTTTCCTTCCCCTTCCTTTCCCTTTCCCTTTTTCCAGTGTTGTGGATTGAACCCAAGGCCTTCTACATGTTAGACAAGGGCTTTAGCACTGAGCTGCCTCCCCTGAACTAAAATACAATATTTTGTGCAAATAAACTCAGGACCATTTAGTATGATTTGAAGTTTAAAATCACAAACTGCACTAGCATAATGCTCTCTTAACTGTTTGGAAAGAAAGAGGGTTCTGTCATCTATTTTTAGTATTAATTTTTTCTTGTTTAATATTTTATCAAGGTAACACATGCATGCAGTAAAAATTTAAGTACAACAGGAAGACTCAATATAATGAAAGACAGCAACTCCTTACCTTAACCTTTCCAGTTGTGTGTTCATTTTTCAGTGGCAGCAGCTTTTTCTGCTGTTTTTAATTTTCTGTTTTTCCCCATCTTGATTGTATAATGATTTTTCTTAATCAATGTAATTCTGAAATAATCTATTAATGTTCAGCTAAAAAAGAGTACAGATAATTCAAGCTATGCTTTCCCAATATTTGAGCCTCATGGTTGAATTTGTTTACTAGCTATTGTACCATTATATAGCACACTTAAGCCTATGTTTCTTTGCATATCTTATTTACTCAGAATCTCTTGGACTCCACCATCAAATTAACATATCAGTGCCCTGCCCCACTTGCCTTCCTTTTATCCTCATTGCCAGTTACTGTCTTCTGTTAGTTCCACTTTTACTTTAAAAGAGTGGATTTTGAATGCACTCACCACAAGGAAATGATAAATAGATGATTAGTTAGTTTGAGCTGCTCATTCCAGAATGTATACGTATATTAAAACATGACATCATAACCACATATATGTATTTGTTTGTCAATTAAAAGTAAGAATAAAACCAAACTCACACACACACAAACAACTCACTCCCTCAAAGTGTCAGGATTGATCACATTTACATTCTGTCTTGTAACCATATTCTAGTTTTATACGTCTTGGTGATAGGTCATATCTAAATAAAACCAATATGATCCCATTATGCCACTATGTAACTTTTGTCCCTGCATAGATTAATAATGTATTGGATTACTATTCTTTCTAGAAAGGTCTGGCTTCACAATCTCTATTCAAACTAGCCTATTGAAGGGGATGTTCATGACCCAAAACAACAAATAGATTGATTTCCAAATACTTTATCTGATTATCAAAGTCATGCCGATTTTAGATATAAAAAGGTAAAGAGGAAAAGTCTAAAGAATATTTTTTAAATTCCATGTTACAAAGATATGTAAAAATCTTCACATGGCTTATTTCTAAATCAGATCTTCTCCACTGAAATGCAGGTTGAAGAACGAGATCATTCCCTCCAATACTGTCCCAGGGCTCAGCAGGAGAAAGTGTGTGTTCTTAGTTATCACAGGAATCCCTGGAAGAGGTCACTTTCCCAAATGCTCAACCATAAATTCCATAATTTACTGGAAATATGAAGAATACTTGAACCTACAAATAATCATATGATTTGATAGTCATGCTAAAATTACCTATATCTTCATATAATTTATTCTGCTTTGTTGCTTGCTATCCTTGGGAGAGTGCTGCTCTTTCCTTGCCCTCTAGGAATTATCAAGGGTATCTTTCTAACTGATTATATTTGGTGAAGGAAAGGACACGGTTTTAGTTGTTCCCTGGTGACAACAGGCATAAAGTGGGTTGTAGGATCACATGAGATTAGTTTTGTCTTTTGAAGAGGACATACTGCCAGCATAAAACTGCTGCTCTCCACCCTTTCCTTTCTTTAGGAAGACTCTGATTCCCCAGCTGGCTTCCTGTGCCCTTTATGGCTGGTATCTGAGGTCTCTACCTGACCAAACCTACAATCCTCCTGCCTCAGTCTCCTGAGTGCTGGGATTATAGGTATGTGCCCTATACCCCGGTCAAATCTATTTTCTTAAGAGTCAAGAACCTAATTTCCTGGTTAAAACCTAATCATGACAGCTCTTTCCAGTCCTCATCCTCTCTTAACTCTCTGTAGCATCCACTCTTCTTGCCAGAGCTTCTTGCTCAAATTACTTACCCCTCATTTCTGACACTGTGTTCCTCTACATCTTCATTTCTTCTTTTCAGTTGCTCTACAGCTCATTCTACTGTCTTCCTGTTTTGGCTAATGTAATGCTGCTATGAAATATTTGTTTGCTCTGCTTTTTTCTTTTTCCTTTCTTTCTTTCTTTCTTTCTTTTCTTTTCTTTTTCTTTCTTTTTTTTTTTTTTTGCTTCTTTTCAGTAATCACATGGCTCAACCCTACTGGCTGATCCGAAATCAATGCGTTAGCTCTTGGTACTGGTACCAAGAAACATTTGCATCTGTTTCTGAATATCCTTCTTTGGACATTCCTCTGACTCCTCAGGATGAGTGGTCGGAATTGAATTTAATCACTTCTCTATTCTTCCTGTGATTATTTTGGCACTCTGGTTATGTAGTTTAAAACCTAATAAGTATTCCTTATGCCTTCCCCTGGCTCCTCTCCTTCTGTGAATTTTTTTTTTCAGTCTTGTTCTATTTTGTACATCTAATATTCTTTTTTTCTCCTCTCCATGCTTTGTTTTCCTGGTTCTTATTCTAGGAAAAATTCTTTTTTAAAGGGTTAATGAAGATATGGAGAAAAATAAGCAAAAGTGTTTTCCTACCCTCACACCCACACAACACAATATTTCTGACACCACATGAGTGAAGACTTTGCCCACATGCCAACCAGTCAATTCTACAACAGAAACCACCTGAGTGTCACATAATTGTAATTCAATTCTGGCACTATCTGCCTGGAGATTGTGTAGGATCCCACAGGTTGCAGACCTGGTCTCAGATGACTGCACCCCTCTCACTCATTTTCAGATATTAATTGAAGGCACTGGTTGGGACCTGTGTTTCCTACTGTCTGGTTAGTAATCAGGATTCCCCTCCTTGGCTCTGATTAGTTTGTCAGACCAGCTCACAGAACCCGAGGAAGCACTTTATTTATATTTACTGATTTATGATAGAGGATGTTACAAAGGATACAGATGAACACCCAGATAGAGTGCATGAGGCAAGCCATGTGGTAAAGGGAAGGCATTCCCATGCCCTGTCTAGGTGTGCTGCCCTCCAGGAACTGCACATGCTCAGCCATCCACAGCTCTCTGCACCCTGTCCTTCAGGGATATTATAGAGGCTTCAATATGTAGGCGTGACTGATTACAACATGGGCCATTGGGATCCAAATGCCTTTGTCTTTCCAGTGATCAGGCTCCATTATAAGTCTATTTAGATGTTTCCAGCCACCAGTCATCTGACTAGGTACTAAAACACTCCAGAGACTAGACTGATTTTATTGTGTTGTATGCCAATAAGCAAGAGGAAGACCAAGTACAGGTTTTATAACATCATAGGGTAGAACTCTATATGGGAAGGTATATGAATTCAGCCTGACATAACTCCAGCCATTTTGAGACATAATTGCTATGATTGCCCCAGAGTAATCCTAGTCATTTTTTTTTCCAGCACAACTTCCCAGGATACTGTTAAAGAGACAAATCCACTAGAGTGATATGTGGAGCAACCATTCTCCTGTTCCAGGAATGTGCCTGGTTCCTTTTATTTTTGGCTTTAATTTATTATTACTTTTTGAGACAGAGTCTCACACTGTAGCTGAGGCTGGCCTGGTACTCACTATATAGCCCAGGCTGGCCTCTAACTCATGGCTAATCCTCTGACCTCAGCCTCCTGGGTGCTAGGACTGCAGGAGTGTAGCACCACACTTACCTGTGCCCAATTCTTTGATATTAGCTTGAATAAACCAGGTACATTCTGGTTTGGATGAAGTCATTTTTGTCCTGATCATTATATAGTTTATGTTCCTACTTCAGACTCAGAAAAGGAAGAGATCCAAGAGGTCTTGCTCCCACCAAGCACCACCTTTCTGCCAGTGAATCCTGAATAAATTTCACTCTGTGCAATCCTGGATCTGTCTGCCGCCTTTTCCAGGCTCATGGCACCTTAGTGCTGGTCTCATACACTTGAACCAGATTGTTTCCAAACAGAAGGAGTCAGAGAAAAACACATAATACCACCCAAGTATGTGAGGAGTCTGTCTTTATCACTTTCACTAACAATCTACCTGCTGTTTCCCTGGGTTCTTCCATAAACACAGTGCCATATGCCTTCCCTAACTTAATAAGATCTAAACTCAGATGCTAGTGTTTACATTCATATTTCAACCTTATATTGTACATGCCTTCATGAGGCTTTCATCAGAGTGTAACAGAAAGGATTTTTCAGTAGCTTGTCTAGCTTTCCTCTCCCAGCTCCTCACCTGAAATGGAATCTCTTTAAAGAGGAACTTGTCTGTTCTGTTTACTGCTGTTTCCTGAGCTTAGAACAGAGCTGGGTTCATAGCATGCTCTCAATATTTTTTGAACAAATTAATGAATGGATATATGTTCAGTCCCTACCTTATGCCTTCCTGTTTCCATGCCACTCTACACAGTACCCACATATGTTCATGCTTTCTAGTGCAGACTGAATTGTGTCCCTCCAAATTTTTATGTTGAAGCCCTAATCCCTTATTTCTCAGAATGAGATTGTCATTGTAGAAAGGACTTTTAAAGAAACAAGTAAGTTAAAATAACTCCTTTAGATGGGGCCCCAATCCAATATAACGGAGTAGTATAAGGAAATTTGAAAAAGATGGAAGAGGAAATGTGAACACACAAAAAGAAACAGATGGATGTGTATGCACACAGGAAGGGTCATATGAAGACACAGAAGGTGGCCATCTGTGTGTCAAGAGAGGGTTCATAAAAGAAAGTAAACATGTCAACACCTTGTTCTTGGACTTCCAGCCTCCAGAACTGTGAGAAAGCAAATCTCTGTTGTTTAAGCCCCTTAGACTGGTATTTTGTTATGGTAGGCAGAGCTGACTAACATACTTACTTTTGCCAGTTACTCTGTTAAACCTTTTATGTGTGTCCTAATAAGAATCTTGTGGTGTATTTTATAGGTAAAGAAATGAAAGAATTGAGAAGTTAATTAACTTCCTTATGGTCACACAGCCAGAATTTGGAATGTAGGCAACGTGATTCATGCTGTTCTCTGTTTCGGACGCCCTTCCCTTACTTCTGAAGATACAAATTCTAACCATCTGTCAACCCAGAGGTAATGTCTTCTTTCACTGAAATTCTTGCATTTTGGCTGTGAACTTGTATTCTGGTCATTGTTCTTCTTCTTTACTTTTAGTGCCAACCTTGTTCTTTCTGCCTGCTCAAGAACCTGCTTAGCCCTCTGGAAGGGAGCTTCACATTATTCATTATAGATTTTTGACATTAAACCCACACCCCTTCTGGAATGAGAATCTATCCACATACCGGGGGCCTGGCTACCAACTGAAAGGCAGCCTGGCAATAAATACTCAGCAAATGGCTTGTACCTAGGAATTTGTGGATCTTAGAACTCCATATTGTTACTCTTTCTGTGATGTACAGGAGTCCCTGCTAGCCTGACATTGATTTCATGTCTAGGTCATCATTATTTTTCCCTATAACATTTTGTATATAGTGGTCTACTCATTTCTTTAAATGTCTCATATTTATCATATCGTTTTTTACCACCACTGATAGGGTTATCTTTAAAGCGCTTTTTTATTAGTATTTTTTTAGTTAGTGTACAACTTAATGGATTCCATTATAACATTTACACACATGCCTATCATTATACATTGCTCATGTTCACCTTCCCCACTACCTTCTGGCCTATTCTTTATCATTTTTTTCCCCCCAGAATCAGAAGATGTCTCTCCTATGTTGTTGTTGTTAGGTCGAGTCGCTATCTGACTCATAGCGACCCTCATAGGGTTTTCAATGGCTTTTTCTGAATTGCCTTGGGAGTGGATTGCCAGGTCCTTCTCCCAGTCTCTCCTATAGCTCAGGCTTACTATGCATGTAATCTGTTTCCATGTTTCTACTTATCCTACCCATGACTTGCTGTTAAGATAGATGAAAAAGATAATCCTTAGGTGGTCCAAAACTCACTCATTCATTCATGTGTGCATTCATTTATTCATCTTTCATCTTTTATCTATCTATGAAACTAAGAACACTTTGGATGCTACCATATACTGATTCAAGAACAGGCTCTTTGTTTTGATATTACATCAGCAGGCCTTTGATGGTCTTGATGACATGCAAGATATCTTTCCCAAAGTAAACTACATGAAATGTAATTTGAGGACATGTTACTGATGAAATTCAGGTGTCTTCCTACATATTACCAGGAAGCCATCTAAAAGGATATCAATGGTAAGTAAATTGCACACGGGGAAATTGGAGCATGTCACAAAGATATGTTCAATGAAGGCAAGTGACAGTGTGGTGATAAGGGGTAACTGAAGCTTCTGAGGACCTGGAAGGAATACTGAGAAAGGAAACCTGTTGAAAAAGGCAGGGTACTGTTTTCCAGGTACTGCTCAAAGTATGCCTAGTACTAGAGTGTTAGTTAGTGAAGGGTAGTAATTGACAAGAATACTCTGGGCAGCTTAGCAGACATTCTTGAGTCATCACTAGAAACTAAACAATTGTAGGAGTATAAAGAGAAATCAGATATGGCCTCTGTCCTTGAGAATTGAGGAAAACAGACTCATAAAACCTTATATAAGGTTACTATAAGTAGGTGTGGGGCTAGTGCAATTCTGATTTTTAGTAACATCAAGGGTGCTATCACCCAAAGTGATACAGCACACTGTCAAAGTCCAAATTTCCTAGCCATCCCTTTTAATGAATAGAAATACTTGGTATAACTTCCAGAATTCTGCATCAGGGTGGGGAACAAGGAAGAAAGAAATAGACATTAGTATATTTTGGTGGGTGAGAGGGGAATTGTGCTGTATATTTTATATATCCTCTCCTAATCCATTCCATTCTTTTCCACCTTTCTTCCTGCCATAAAAGCCTGGCCTGTGGGAAAGACATTGATTGGTCTTTCTTGCTGTCTCTGAGGGGAGCTCACAGATAAGTCAAAATGTAGGGCAAGCAAAGTCAGTGTCCTGTTCTGTAGCCCCTTCCTGTTAGGACATGTTAATCTGACTATATCCGTTAACTGAAGCTTATCTCTTTTCATCTTAAAACTCTTCCCTCCTAGTCCAAAGAACTGCTTCATTCTTGCCTCCTTTTGGCCTTAGAGTGGTAACAGCTCTGTTTTTACTGGCTCTGGGTTCCGCACTATTCCTTATGATTCCCCTATACCCTGGCCCTATCTTTGTAAATAGTTCCTTTGTTAAACTTTCATTGAAGTATCACAATTTGACAGTGAACTCTCTTTTGAAACCCTCATTTGATTTAAAAACCAATTAAGGAGGGGCCAGATGGAGACAGTCCTGAACTTGATGCTTAGGGCAATGGGGACAGGTAGAAACATAAGGAGATAAGAAAGATAAAGATAAAGATAAAGCTCAAACGCTGTGTGGACACCAAAGTTTATTCTTACATGCTAGGTTTGAGAGCTGTTTGGGCTTATAAAAGGGTGGGAGTGAATTGTCTCAGGCAGCTTTTTTGTTGTTGTTGTATTTCTTTTCTATTCCAACACATGAGGACACCTAGATGGTACCATCTTCCAGAATTGTGAGAATTTCTGTTTATAAATCACTCCGTCTGTTAAAGCATAAACAGACCAAGATACCACCTGAAATTTAACAAATTTCCATTGTATCATTATTGGGAAGAGAATGCAATGACTAGCTGATAAAATCACTACCATCTAACTGGGACTATATTTTTCACTAAATAAACGAGATAGCAATTTGATTGAGGAATCATTCATATCCGTTTAGATTTCAAATCATTTGGTTAACCTATGTCAGAGCAATAAAATTAGGCTTCTTGCCTTTGCACAGCTAAAGATGAAATTTTGAGACAGAAGGGAAACAGGAGACTGAACTACCTAGTCAACATCATTCACTCTGACAGAAAGAATGTCTATTTGGAATTGCTTGTCTGGTAGGGAAGATGCTGATCCAACCACAATGTAATTGCCAGGTGTGAAGTGGAGTTGGCTGCTGCCTATGAAATCTAGTTAAAATACCTGGTTCTTGCAGAGTTTCAAGATCATTAGCACCATGCTAAAATAGGAATATGCTCAAGGCTGTAAGAAAACAGAGATGCTGCTAAATTTCAGATCAAAAGAAATTGTTTCAAACATTTAAAAATAGCATTGGTCAGTCTAGTCATGCATCCAAGTAACACAATTAGCTACAGGGAAACCAAAAATTATTTTCTTAAATATATTTTTAATGAAAGCTGAAACATGATAGGAATTTCAAAATGTTTAATTCTCTTGCTTGAAAGGGGAGAGGGGGGGTTCAACATACAGGGGTAAAGAAGGAGAGGAAAAAATGCAAAATATAGGATGTACTCTATGAGTTTTTTTCTTCTTTATTCTATTCTGTAAAATTAATATTATCAATCATAATAAAAACTTATTCAATAGTTGTATGATGGGGTGTATCAAATGACCTAGTTCTCTGTGCCCCACTGATATGTATAAATCGAATACTAAAAAAAGATAGAAAGAGGAAATACAAGTGATTTATAAGTGACTGAACCATAATTCCTGGCTTTGTTTCCTTTAATTTCTCTTTAGAGTGTCAGTTCTGACTTAGCTGGTCAAATCTCCATCATTTATGAATTAACACATGTATTTTATGCAAAATCATACCAGAATGATTTAGATATAAAGACATGTATGGTAAGCTTAGGAAGTGGATTCAGTAAGCAAAAGACTACTGATGAAGTCACACATGTAATCAAGGGTTTTGAATTGGATGAGTATGTATTTTACAGAAAGCTGGATGGCTCTGGCCCTTATTTTATCAAAGTCAAGAGCACAAAAGTGAACTAAATAACAGAAATCAAAAGGCAAACATTAACACCGGAAGCTCACAAGAGTTAGCAAGAAACACATTCTTAAACGTCATCAAACAATTTCGAAAAGAAATTCACGCTGTGAGACTGAGCTCTGAGATCAGAACAATAAGCTCCATGAGTTGGAACAGAAGCTTTCTGAAAGAAATGTCTACAGTTTTGAAGAATACTTTTCCCAGACAAGCTTCTTTGTGAGATTTTTTTTTTAACAAACATGCCTATTTTTGACTCAACTTAGAAATGAAGTATTTCAAAAGCCCTTTCAAGCCTAACATCTCTAAAACTACTCTTTCAAAGTTACACTTTCAGGGGTACTAGAGGAGAGAGATTAAGAGAAATACCAAGTTTGTGAAATTTTCATAGGCATGATAAAAACACACAAAAATCTCCACCACCCCCATTCATTTCTTTAGTTTTTTAAATAAAACAAAACAAAACAAAACCCAAAAACTAGTTGGAAAAGATGACAATATTACCAGGATGGGGAAGTGTTTCAAAGTTCAATTTTAATAAAAGGAAGTGTGAGACAAAATTTTTTTTCCCCCCTAAGTTTGTTGTTGTTGTTAGGTGCCATACAATTGGATCTGACTCATAGTGAACCTCATAGGTTTTTCAATGGCTGATTGTTTTGGGATTGCCTTGGGAGTGGACTGCCACATCCTTCTCCCATTTTTGCAGTGATGGGGATGGAACTCGGGTCCTCAGAGAGTGAATAGCAGCACTCTACCAACTTGAGCTAAACCCCAGTCCAATGTATTCGTTATTTGAACCATATTTAAAAAATGGAAAGATAAGAATATAAAATTTTCTCTAAATAAAAATATTTTCTGGAGAAATGATATCAAACATAATTTTTATTAGGTAGCTACTAATTGTCTTATCTATGCATTTGGGACTTAGTCCAATTACAGAGTTGGTTGGTTTGACTTTGATCATGTGCAAAATTGTCAACTGAGATAATTTACATCAAAGAGTCAGAACTAGAGAATATTTTGTCTATCCTAATTCTGCCTGGAAATACAAAGCTATCTATGAAGATATCTATATATAGACACAAATAGAGAGATACATGTTGTGTTGTTAGGTGCTGTTGAGTTGATGTCCGACTTATAGTGATCCTATGTACAACAAGTGAAACACTATTGTCATGCTTCTCTGCTATTCATAGGGTTTTCAATGACTGATTATTTTTTGGGAGTGGGCAGCCAGGTCCTTCTCCCAACCTACAGCACCTGGTGTTCTGAGGCAGTCTCTCATCCAAGTACTAACCAGGCCTGATCCTGCTTGTTGCGATTGTTGTTGTTAGGTGCAATGACTCGTGTCCAACTCATACTGAAGCTCCTGGGTTTCCAATGGCTGATTGTTTTGGGATTGCCTCGGGAGTGGATTGCCACGTCCTTCTTCCGTTTTTGTGGTGCTGGGAATCGAACTTGAGATCTCAGAGACTGCAGAACAGTGCTCTACCAACTGAACTAAATCCCAGCCCCTGACCCTGCTTAGCTTCCAAGATCTGATGGGATTGGATGCCACAGTGCTATGGCTGCAGGTTTAGATAAATACATACATGTTTATATACATGTGTATATATATGCGTGCTTATGCCTGTGAAGCTAAACATTATGAATACCAATTAAAGCAAGTTATTTTTCTTGATAAGAAGATATATGCAAATAAATTATCAGTGATTTCAAATAATTCATTTTCAAAGTTCAAATTTTATCAAAACCTCACCAGCGTTTTGAAGAATTGGATTTAAAGCAGTTTAAGCATATACTGTTCTCTGCTAGGTTTTAGGGTCCTTGCTCTTGTTTCTCTGTGACATCTTGCATTTTCTAAGCAGCAGCCCACCAAAATCCCCACTTTTGCATGGATGGCTACTTGTGTTGTTTTTGTCTATCTAGTTCTCTTCCTTTGTGTGGGTACCAACCAAAGCTGGCCAACAGATCTCCCTGACCATAACACTATTCAATAAGAGGCTTCTTCTTGAATTTGTTAAGTGCATGGAGAGAGGTTTTTCTTTGCCTTGGACCTCATGCTGTCAGGACCATCTAGTGGGAAGGCCAACCACCTTCTTTTCTGGTTGTTTGGACAAAAAGCTGCAGAATGACACCAGACATAAAAGCAGACTGAGACTGATGCAGAGTGCAGCTTCTGATCTTGCCAGAAACCTGAGACTTTGTAATAAGACAATCATTCCTTTGTTTGTTTTGTTTTGTTTTAAGCTAGTTTGTGTGGGCTTTCCGTCCCTTATAGCCCAAATAATCCTGGCTAATTCAACAAATAAGCAATAGAAAAAGCCGAAAGGGAAACAATTTACAACAAGTTGTAAGGCAGTATTTTGAGTTCTCAGTCTTCTACGGCAAAAATGGACTTTTTGTGTGTCTGTAGCTATACAATGAAAGAGAAAAACAAGAATTCTTGCTTTAATGTATCCTGACCATAGATGGTTAGTATATTTTACTATGTTGGTTGATGACATGGTTTAGTCTGCTAGTTAATTTATGGAGATTTTATCTTGTTTTTAATTTCTAAGTTTTATTTAAATTTACAGATGAAATTCTATATATTTATTGTGTACAGCATGATGTTGTGAAGTATGTGTACATTGTAGAATGACTAAATCTAGCTAATTAACATTTCTTCACATAGTTATCATTTCTGTGGTGAGAATACTCTATATCCATTTGCAGTGTTTACCAAGAATACAGTAAGGATTTTAGAGGATCTGTATTTACATATCAAAAGCATGATCAGCTTAGTCAAAATATAGTGTCAATGACTCATATTTTTAGTTACATGGAAATAAATTACTGTTTGATGAATTATTTAATGTCATAATTGATTTTGCCATGTAGGCAGGTAGTTTTAGAGAAATATCAGAAGTTTAAGGAGGTTAATGGTAAAAGATTTAGGATAATTAACCTAACTTTAAACCCTCCTCCCTGCCTCACTATTCATACACAAAAAAAATGCAAATATACTTAGTTATTGAACATTACATGTAAATATAAATACTGACTTAAGTGCAAATGTGTAGTTAATAAACCAAGAGAAATGAAATTATATGAAAAAATTTGGAAGTAATCAGATAGAAATTGTAAGAAATCGTTGTATCCCAGGCTATGCAAACATATCAGCTTAGTTTGACTGTTTTGGCTGAAGTGAACATTAGTGCAATTCCCTCAAGGTATTTGTCTGAAGTAATTTTTAACTGTGACCCATCAAGTTAAATAAACTGATTTGTATTACTAAACACCACCTCTGTAGTTGAGAAGGCCATATGCATTAGATTATTCTCCAGCAACATTGTGTTTTCCCCAGCCGCCCTTTGGAACTGACACAGAATGAGACTTGAAACCTCTGACTTTGAGTCTGCACCTCTGCCTGCCATCAGTATTCTCTTTATAGTTCAAAGTTCAGCGGCAAGCAAATCCTAGATGGGTAGAACTGCACAGGTAGTTGTTGTTGTTGTTGTTAGGTGCCTTCAAGTCGGTATCCGACTCATAGCGACTCTCATAGGGTTTTCAATGGCTGAATGCTTCGGGATTGCCTTGGGAGTGGATTGCCATGCCCTTCTCCCATTTTTGGGGTGCTGGGAATTGAACTCGGGCCTCAGAGACTGCAGCACAGTGCTCTACCCACTGAGCTAAATCCCAGCCCTGCACAGGTAGAAGGGACTATAAAAGGAAAACTCATGCTCCAAGCTCTGGCTTCCCTGTTTGAGGACTCTCCAGTGGAGTTGGCCCTCACCACAATCTTCAGGAACCTAGCATTAAGGTACCATCAAGAGCCTGGTACTCAGATGCTCTGCACACAACTTGGTACTTGTCATTGTACTGATTTGGCTTTATGCATGAATTTATATCTCAATATAATATAAATCTGGACTAGATATTTAAATTATCTGAATAGACTCTCATACTAATCCAAAAGTTAATCTTACTAAAGAATAATAGGTTTTCTACTAAGTTGTTTCTGTTAATAAACACACTTTATGGGTCTAAACTCATATTTTTGATTCTTAGTTTGTTAAGTATAACATTTTACTCATTGTTCCTCCTGGTAATCTCATTTGCTTTTCCTCAAATCCAGTTTACTGTATCTAGAAGGTCTTGGGCTATATTATGTGTTTGCTTGTTCGTTTCTGAGTTGACATGTCAAGGAAGGGGCAGTAAACAACCTTAGCAGCATAGTGTTGTTATTGTTATTAGGTGCTGTTGAGTTGTGTCTGACTCATAGTGACCCTCATAGGGTTTTCAATGGCTGGTTGTTTTGGGATTGCCTAGGGAATGGATTGCCATGTCCTCCCATTTTTGTGGTACTGGGAATCAAACGCAGGACCCCAGAAATTGCAGGGTGGCACTCTACCAACTGAGCTAAATCCCAGCCCCCATAGCAGTATAGTAAACATTCTAAAATAGGTAACAAATTTTGTGTAAAAATCTGCTTACAGTCTAGTCTTTATGTGCTAGCATTCTTTCTGGCTACATAAAAGAGCTGGAAAACAGTCTTTATTTTCCAGAATAAAGTCTCTTTTTGGAAACTTACAGCCACAGACCTTTAAGAATTCTGGATAAATACATACTAAAATAGCAAATGTCCCTCTAAGGCAATATTTTATTAAGGTTATGAAATATAAACTTATTACTTTAAAAATATTTATTTTTAAGGTGAGAGTGATGATGGCTTGAAACATATTTTTTAATGGAAGATATAGGGGCTTAGGACAAAACATCATAACAAAATTACTGGTTTTTAGTAGATGAGAGTTTGCCTGTACAGCTAAACTGAATGTCAATTCCAATTCCTACTTTTTCTAGTTTATTTGACCCGGGCAAATGTGTTCACTTTTTTTTGTGTGTGTGTGCCTCAATTTTTCCCTCTAAGAAAATGGAGATAATAAGTAGTTCTTATCTCAAAGAGTTGTTGGGACAATTAAACAAATGAATGCATTAAAAGTACTAAGAAGTGCTCAATAAATGTTTGCTAGTTTTAACAAAAATGGAAAACTATTTCACATTACTTCTTTAAAATGACAAATAATTACTGCCATTGGGCTGGGATTTAGCTCAGTTGGTAGAGCACCGCTCTGCAGTCTCTGAGGTCCCGAGTTTGATTCCCAGCACCACAAAAATGGGAGAAGGATGTGGCAATCCACTCCCTAGGCAATTCCGAAACAATCAGCCACTGAAAACCCTATAAGGGTCGCTATGAGTTGGTCGCGACTCGATGGCACCTAACAACAACAACAACTGCCATTATCCTACATTTTGTTGTACTCATATTGAATAATCTAAAGGAGAAGTCATAGTCTTTACAGGAAAGATGATTTTTCTAGTTAAAATCTGGAATTTGCCTGCTCTATCAGGAAATGCATGCGTGACTGGCCTGTGAATCCCGCCCTAATACTTTCTGAGATGTGTTCGGTATGAGTCAAAGCTCTAAGCTCTTATCTTTTCTTCCTATTTTAATCATATCATTCCTGAGTGAAAATGTTAAATGCTAATATAGCAAGCAAGAATATAACAATAGCATAACAAAAAATTAGAAAAAAATGCCCTTACCAAAAGCTACCCTTGATTATGCTTTGGGCTGAGATCTTGTTTCATGAAATTGACTAAATGGTTCCTTTCTACTAAATCATTGTTGAACAAACAGCTGTTTCTTTATGAGAGTTGATGACATATGTTATTTGTTATTTAGGCCAATATAGCAAGTTTGTAGTGATAAGTCTTACAAAGAAGGTTCACTTGAAAGTGCTTTCCTTGCTCACATTAGAGTCTGATGAGCTTTTATTAAGATGGAGTATCAAATTCAGTACTAATGACTCATGCGTAAAAATGCACTGAATTAAATGGTACAAAAATGCATCAAGCGGTTGATTAAAACGTGTTAAACATATATGCACAGCCCACAGACTAAAAGAAAATGAAAAAGGTCTTCTTTCCTATTGGATTGGAGCTTCCAGGATTTTCTTTTCACTATTAATCATACTTGGCTGCATAGAACACTTGCACTTTGTCATTTCTTTGTAGAAGCTGCCATTGTGTGAAGATGGATATGCCTTTTTCTTCCTTCTTCTCCCAAAAGATGAATTCTCAATCTCAATTGCTTCTTCATAGCATATGCCTTGTCTTTGCCTTTTGTGCACTTGAGGAGAACATGCTTCCCCATTTCTTTGTCTCTCAGAAATATGAGACAAGAGCCTTCTCCTCTGTCATGTAGCTGCCCTTTACAATGTCAGCCACACTGAAACCTGCCTCCTGTAGCAGCTAGTGACAGACACCATGGGGAAGTAGCTCCCCAACAAAATACTGATCAGACAGCTTGAAAGAAAGGAATGCCCTGTTGTTTCTCCATGTGAAAAGACAAACAATTTTTTCTCTCCTTCCTTCTTCTTCGTTCCTTCCCTTTCTCCCTTCCTTCCTTTCTGCCTTCCTGTCTTTTTTTTAGAATTGTAAATATATTTATTACAATTTACAGATTAGTTAAGTTATATACACAAATAGAATTTTAGCTATAAAATTCCAACAAACTGGTTACACTTAAATCAGTGGATCTGAAGAAGCCAATTTAGAAGTCTTCTAGTCCCCAAACTTCACCTTCCTTAAATTATAAAAAAATAAAATCTGATAGTTTTGATTTCAAATTACAGATGAAGAGGTGTTATCACATTTCATTACTCAGAAATGGAAATTTAACCTGTCTGTACAAAGCCTTTCACTTGCTACATTGACACTTAAAGCACCATTACAAGACTTCAATGTATAAAATGTTCAGTCAAAAGCAACAAGGATTTTCTGTGATTGGGAGGGGAAGTTTTACTCTAACATCTACAATTCAGACAAAACTAACAGTTATTTTATTTTTTGCCTTCGGTCCAATTTTTAAATGATCCCTTCTGTCCTTCTCGTACCATCTGATCTCTTCTAAGGGAGGGTAGCATATGGGAGGATTCTTAACCAAGGTTTTACTCATTTGTAGTGAGGGCAGTGTCAAGGGAACAATTTTCAAAAGCCCGATGAATGTAAAGATGTCTGATTATTTTCAAATACAGCGGTGCTAGATTTCAGAAACAGAAAACACGACCTACATCTCTGAAACAAAATAGTATCTTCAGTCTGGTTTTAGAAGAATGCCTATGCACCGTCAAAAGCTTTTTCTAGGAAAATGACTACTTTCCAAATGACCCAGCTGGCACCTGAAACTGGCCTGTGTTCGTGTATTCATGATGACCTAAAGCACGGACTCTGAAAGTATGTGACCAGTCAGCATGGACTCCGCAAGTATGTGACCATTGTTTATGGCGCTCTCAGTGTATGTGTGAATGAATGTATTTATTAACACTGGCTGCCTTCCTGTCTTCATCTCGCCATCTCTCTGTCTCTTTTCTTTGTTGAACTATTTTGTTCTCCAAAAGAATATGTTTTCTTTTCATTTTTTTTTATTTCACATTTTATTATACAAACTATTAAAAAAAAGTAGTGAAAAAAACTAAAAACATTTACCCATAATCCAACAATTATTAGTATATGGTTAATTTTGCTTCCTTTGTACTTCCCAATTCATTTTTCCACTTATTTTAAAGCCAATCTCAGATAAATCAGTTTTTTAATCCTATTAGTACTCAATGGAAAATATTAATATACCATTTTTTAATAATTGTTTTTTTAAAGACTAATTTGAATCAAGCTTTCAACCAAGACCATTCTATTAACTTAGTTCCAGACTTGAGACAACAGTGCGTAATGGTGAAGCAATTATTTTTAGGATGTTTCCTGTCTTAAAGAGGCAATTGTTCTACATCCAGACACTTAAATGTTGTTGCTGTTGTTAGGTGCCCTCGAGTCAGTGTCCCTGTGACACATGGTGACTCATAGTGATCCTGTGTATAACAGGTGAAATATTTGTGTTTTTCTGCTATTCATAGGGTTTTCAATGGTTGATTGTTTTTTAGGAGTGGGTTGCCAGGTTTTCTCCCAACCCTACAGCACCTGGTGTTTCCAGGTGGTCTCCCATCCAAGTACTAACCAGGTCTGATTCTACTTAGCTTCCGATATTTGACAAGATTGGATGCCACCTTGGTATAGCTGTAGGCCAGACACTTAAATAGTGTTCCATAATTATATATATATATATATATATATATATATATATATATATATATATATATATTATATATATATTTACATAATCAATGACTGATCAATTGACACTTTTTCAATCAGACACAGGCAGACATAGTTCTGTTAGCAGAAAAGATGAGGATGGAGAAGTGTCTGTGCTTTACATATTCTATTATTGCCCATTACCTGTTTAGTATAAAATTTAAGCTTATTAGTCTCATCACTCACTCCTTGCCTATCTCAACTATTTTCACCCTCCTACAAGTATCCTGTGTATTCGTACACTAATTTAGGAATTTCTTAAACATTCTACATTATCTTCATTCAATACCTTTGTGCCTATAACTCCTTTCTTTGCTTGAGTAACTTTAAAAAATAATTCATGAACATTCAGTTTAGTGGTCCTTTCCTCTGGGAAGATATTGTCAATTCCAGTTTTCAAGCTAGTTTAGGTGCCTCTTATTGGTCATACCTTGCACATATTTTTTTCATTGCCCTTAGCATTCACTAATTTATTCCTTCTTTCAACAAAAATATACTGTGCATAATCAATGCCATTTGTAAAATTGTGCATATGCCTCTCACCCAAAAAAAACTGTGACTTCTTTGAGATAAGAGTTGTGTGGTATTCTCATTATTTCTGGGAGTTATTTTTCATAAAGTCAGTGCAAAACCTAAATTAGCAAACATGAAGCTATTGTTCCTAAGGGGAAAACAAAGTTGAGTTCCTGCAAGGCTCTGGTCACAATACTGCTATTGAAAAAATGTTATTTGCATTATTAGGTTTATTTGTCAATGTTTTTGTAAAACTCGTCTCATCATCTTTGAAACCTGCTACTTCACATAACCCCTTTCTTGCATAACACTTGGTAGGTGCTTTAAAAACTTTTTTCTTATAAATGTTTTTCTTTAAATTTGATGAATAATTATATACATTCATGGGGTACAATGTGATGTTTTAATATATGTATACATTATTGAATGATTAAATCAAACTAAGTAACATATCCATCTTCTGAGCCTCTTAATCTGCAGAACTCGCTTAACCACAAGTGCTACGTTTTCTATGTGTTTTGCCTCTTGAAAAGAGCAAGCCACCCAGGACTAACTAAAAAGATTTAACATTTTACTGATCTAGAGAATGTGACTGGAAATTTTTGTGGCTTTCAGCCTTATAACAATGGTTTCCAATGTTCCTTTTTGAAAACTTGGTCATCAAATCATGAATTCACAAGTTTAGACACTCTTCTGTCTCTTCCAGAGCTTTATCATTCACTATGATGCTACATTGGCCTTTTCTGGAGTGGTCTCATGCACAGATTCATAAATTCACCCTTTCAACTAGGTGTACTGTTGATCCACTAACACCAAACTTATAGTCAACAGCACTATAACTCATATCTAAACAAAGCTTAGTTAATACCCGAATTTTCTCTGCAAGCCACAATGGTGTCTCATTGAACTCAGGAATAGTAGACAGAATTTCAGTGGTACACTTGAGAGCATTTTAAACAGTGAAAGCACCAAAAGAAGCCAAAAAGGAAAAAAAAAGATACTAAATGGACTGCCAAAAGGACATCTATTTGCAGTCTGAGAGCTGAAACAAACAGGCAGAGCATCATCGCCTTGTTTGGACTCAGGTGGAAGCTTGCATCTTAGGAGACACACTTTCACCACTCTGCACGTATCTGTGAGTGAATTCAAAGGATTGCAAAAATTCTGCCAATATTGATTTTTGGGTTACAAAAAATTTAGTGGGTTGTTGTTGCTGCTAGGTGCCATTGAGTTGGTGTCCAACCCATAGTGACCCTAAGTACAACAGACGAAACACTATTGTCAGTGCTGCTTTGCTATTCGTAGAATTTTCAATTGGTCATTGTTTCTTGGGAGTGGGTTGCCCAGTCCTTCTCCCAAACCTACAGCACCTGGTGTTCCCAGGTGGTCTCTAACCCAAGTACTAACCAGACCCAACCTTGCTTAGCTTCCAAGATCTGAGAGATCTGATGGGATTGGAGGCCACAGTAGTACGGCTGTAGGTATGCTAAAGGTGATAGATTATTGCAAATGTTGGTTGGCACAAAGCTTGACTATGGGTTTTCTTACCCTCTTTAAAATAGCCTATAGTAACTGGCAACTTACTGCCATTAGAAAGAAACTTTTATGAGAAGAAAATAACTTGAATATACTATTTGAGGATCTGGTTTTCAGTCATTCTAATTTCATTGAAATCTCATAAACTACAAGCACACTGTAATTACTGAATCTAGAGAAGGATTCATTTTCACATGTAACATGTATAAGATTTATGTTCTCTGACCTGTGGGTCTTTAGTGTGAATTATAGGTTCGTCTTTTTCCTTACTAGCAGACACTTTTAAAGACTTATCTCCCATCTGTAGGTGGCAGTAAGTTATTACTGTTTTTGTTCCTCAGCTCAGAGGAAGGAAGATTAAATCCAGTTTAGAGAAACAGAATATAAAGAGAATATTGTTCTACCTTTAGGCCAACATAAAGTACAACTCAGTTTTTAAAAATGGGATTCTGACTCCCTCCCCCATTTTAATATGAGGCAAAATTGAAATACTTATGTATTCTCAGTGGACTCTCCTCTAGATAGGATGAACTTATGTTCACATCAGGCTAAACACACGTAGAACAAGAGAGCAAAGGATACTGTATAAATCAGCAGCTCAAGAAACCCACTGTTTCTTAAGGTGCCTTATCTAAGCATGGCAAGTTCAGATCTCAAAGCCTACTGTTACATTTATATGAGGCAGTGATGTTTTCTTTCAAGTACTGTTCACAAATCATCAAATAATTATTTTTCCAACTCCATAATAAAAAGATTTATTTCTAAATCACTCTCTGATTTCCATTCCTGAGTGTTTATAAGAAACAACCAACACAGCAAAGGGAACGGAAGGGTTGAATATCAGTTCTTTTCTGAGTTGCTGTTTTCTGCTTTGTTGTAGTTCATATGCAAAACATGCTTCCTTACAGATGGAATCCACTAGTCTTTGCCATTAAGGGAAACACAGCAGGGCCCAGAGAGGATTTGTTGAAGCTGAAAACTGACTTTATAATTTAGCTTGGAGTCTTGATGCAACATAAGTCTCACTATAAATCAGAATACCGGATCCAAACATGTAAGGCAAATAGAGTGAAACATGAATTTTCTCTGTCATACTTCTTCTCTTGTTAGTACAATTAAAATAACAACAAACTTCTTTATTGCTGTGATTTAGCAGTTAGCCAAGTAAAGTAACAATTTCAGGCTACAGCAGACAGGGCCATGGTAAAAGGAAAATATAGCCAGCAAGGTGTTGTAGTTTCTATCATATTATGTCAACAGATACTGCAAGGTTCCTAAAATAAAATCAATCTTTCCACCATAATGAATACATTTGCCTAGTTTAGTTTCATAGTTTCATTACTCCTATTGGAATAAGCAGGCATGTACACTATCAATTTGATTCCTCTAAAAAAAAATTTAACCAAGGCCACAAAGATTAAGCTGGCTACTTAAAAAAAATGGTTTGGGATATATGTTTAACATTTCCACCTTTCCTGAGGTAGCAGAATTTATTGGCCAAAAACCTTACTACTCAACTATCCATGATTTATAAGGTAGGGTTCTTAACGTATACACAGAGTGTACTATCATAAGCTTTGTTTCTCTATAAGAGCTGTGAAGGCCAGGATTCTGTCCTTTTCCAACCTTTGTGGTAGAAGCTGGCATAAGAAATGATGGTATGATGTCAAAGCATCCTAATTAAAAATCTTTTGTCTCTACTTTTCCAATGTAATAGATAACATTTATGCATTGGTGTGATTCCTTTTTTTTTAATTTAAAAATTTTTAATTTTGTAGTACTTCTGGAGGTTGAACCCAGGGCCTCGTAAATACTTTGCAAGTGCTCTACTAGTGTGCTGCACCCTTAGACCAACTTTTAATCTTTCATTGTGAGACAGAGTCTCACTAAATTATGCAGGCTGTCTCTGGCCTCATACCTGTGATCTTCCTGTTTCAGCCTCCCAGGTCATTGTGGTTATAGGTGTGAGCCACCACACCCAGCTCACTATTTCAGGCAGAGCATCATCGCCTTGTTTGGACTCAGGTGGAAGCTTGCATCTTAGGAGACACACTTTTACCACTCTGCATGTATCTGTGAGTGAATTCAAAGGATTGCAAAAATTCTGCCAATATTGATTTTTGGGTTACAAAAAATTTAGTGGGTTGTTGTTGCTGCTAGGTGCCATTGAGTTGGTGTCCAACCCATCGTTACCCTAAGTACAACAGACGAAGCACTATTGTCAGTGCTTCTTTGCACTAAATCCTTATCGTTAAGTGTTTGTGTTTAATTTTGACAGAACACTTCACAAATACAATATGCATTTTATATTTGATGAGCAAGGTCCTTCAGCAAGCACCTGGATATCAATTGTCATCTTTTCTGCCTTAAGAGTCAACTGGTTATGTTACAGACCTGCACAGCAACGTATAAACAAATTCATCCATTAGTAAATACTTCTATTTCTTGTGTGTGTGTGTTTGTGTGTGTGTGTGTGTAGCTGAAAATGGCATGTATATCAGTTGAATTGGTTCACTTGACCTCAATTTAAACAAACAAATGACAAGTAGCACCATAGTTTGGTTTTTGGACCTCTGTAATATTTATAAGATGTGGTGGGGGTGAAGGGGCCTTGGAATCTTCTCATCATAACCAGGAGCTAGGAAGGAGTGAGTTAGAGCAAGAATACAGAGCCCATAACTGAAAATATCATGAATGTCATGTAAAAAGAATCATGGAGATATCCGACAACACTGTTGAAAGAATACTGGATATAGGATTCAAGTAGATTTGGGCTAAAATCCTAGCTAAATTGCTATTGGTACTTTCTCTGTGACTTTGAGTAAGCTATTTAAGCTTTTGGAATCTTAGTTACCTTATAAAGTACCTTAGTTACCTTATAAAGTAATGCCTACTTTAAAATGTTGCTGGGTATGTAGTTCAATGATAGAGGACTTGTCTAGCATGTCCAAAGCCCTGGGCTCCAGCCCCAGTACTACTAAATAAACGAACAAATAAAATGTAAACAAAAATGACATAATTTAAATAGTCAGCATCATTTACGAAGAATGTTAGAGCACTTAAAAAGTGGTTTGTTGTTGTTAGGTGCCGTTGAGTTGGGTCCAACCCATACCCACCCTATGTACAACAGATGAAACACTACCTGACACTCTGCCATGCCCATCATCACTATGTCACTGCTTCTCTGTTATTTAATGTGTGGTATGGTTGTAGACCTAAATAGTGGTAGCTTTCAGGAAAGGTGTGTGTCAGGGCTGTATCCTTTCACTGTACCATTTCAATCTCTATGCTGAGCAAATAATACAAGAAGCTGGTCTTTATGAAGAACATGGCATCATGATTGAAAGAAGACGCACTAAAAACCTATGTTATGTAGATGGCACAACTCTGCTTGCTGGAAGTGGAGAGAATTTGAAATATTTACTGATGAAGATCAAAAACACAGCCTTCAGTATGGATTGTTCCTCGACATCAAGAAAACAAAAATCCTTACAACTGGATCAGTAAGCAACTTCATGATAAATGGAGCAAAGATTGAGGTTGTCCATGATTTTGCTTTACTTGGTTCTGCAAACAATACCCATGGAAGCAGCAGTCAAGATGCATTGCATTAGGAAAAGCTGTCACAAAAGACCTCTTTTCTGTTGTTGTTAGGTGACAGTGAGTTGGGTCTAACTCATAGTGACCCTCATAGGGTTTTCAGTGGTTGTTTGGGGGTTCCTTTGGGGATGGATTGCTGTGTCCTTCCCCTGTTTTTGCAGTGCTGGGGATTGAACCTGGGTCCTCAAAGAGTGCAGAGCAGCACTCTATCAACTCAGCTAAACCCTAGCCCAAATACTTCCTGAAAGTGTTGAAAAGTAAAGATGTCACATTGAAGATGAAAGTGCACCTACTTCATGCCGTGGTATTTTCAGTTGCATCATGTGGTTGTGAAAGCTGGACATTGAATAAATGAGACAGGAAAAGAATTGATGCTTTTGAATTATGATTCTGGGAATGAATATTGAATATACCATGAACTGCCAAAAGAACCAATAGATCTGTTCTAGAAGTGCAAGCAGAGTATTCTTTGGAAACAAGGTTGGCTAGATTGCATCTTACATATTTTGGACATGTTGTTGGGGAGCAATCCTTGGAGAAGGACATCATGTTTGGGAGAGTGGTAGGTTAATGGAAAAAAGGAAGACCCTCAATTAGATGGATTGACACAGTGTCTGCAACAATGGGCTTAAACATAAGAAAGATCATGTGCCTGGCACAGAATTGGAGCATGTTTTGTTCTGTTGTACATAGGTCACTCTGAATCAGAACTGACCCAATGGCATCTAACAACAATGGCTGTAGAGCTAAAACGTGGTAGCTGCCCCAAACAATAGCACCAGCAAAATGTCATTTTATTGCAACATTCCGTAGTATGCAGTAAAGTGAGGTATGGTAGAACCAAACCTAAGCAAATTGCCCAAGCTTTAAACCCATCTCTGTCACTGGTTTGGCCTTTGATTGCTTAGCCTTTCTCTGCCTCTACTTTCCTACTTACACATCAGAGATAACCATAGCATGAACATCATAGCATTATTACAAGGACTAATTTAAATAATGCATTCTTAGTAATTAGGGCAGTATAAGCAATCAATGGCTGTAGCCGTACCACTATGGTGTGTGATCCCATCAGATTTTGGAAGCTAAGCAGGGCCAGGCCTGGTTTGTACTTGGATGGGAGACCACCTGGGAACACCGGTGCTGTAATAAACCTATCAGCTATTGAAAACCCTATGAATAGCAGAGAAGTACTAACAATACAGTTTCACCTGTTGTACATAGGGTTGCTAAGAGTCAGACACTGACTCTACGGCACCTAAGGACAACAACAAGAAGCAATCAATGATGTTAGCTATTTTTCATTATTACTTTCCTCTCCCAGGGTAGGGTAGCTCATGTGGTACTAAAGGACAACAAAATGCATTTTAAAAATTCTGATATAGTCCAGGGATAGTTTCAGGCTACAGTGGACAGAGCCATGGAAAAAGGAAAATGTATACAACAAGGTGCTGTGATTTCTGTCATATTATGCCAAAAAATATTGCAAGGTTCCTACTAGAAGGGAAAAAGGAGAAGTACCTTAATGACATTGGCATCACCACTTGATGATCACAGGGATTCACTCATTCTGGGTGTTTGCATCAAAAACACAGACATAAGCCTTACATTAGTGAGTATTAAGAAAGGCTGGAGAATGTTTTTTGACTTTTGATTAACTCACTATGTTTCAGTAGGTTTTGAATCTCACTATTTAAGTAAATCTGTGGTTGTTTTGGAAATGTGGGAAGTCATAATTAATCCCCAAGGGCAGTATAGAAGCTGATTATTTAAATCAAAAAGAGCCTTCATACACTCTCTTTTTGAACATGCTATGCTTATATAATAAAATATTCTTGCCTTTGGATGGTGTCTTGCAATTTAAAGCACTTCTACCCAGGTAATTTCATTACAGCCTCTTACAACTGTCGTAAAAAGGCCTGTTTAGTATCAGTATCTCCTCCATTTACAGGCAAAAAACTGAAGTTTGGAAAAGTGAAGTGATTTGCCTTAAATCACATAGCTTTTAAGCAGTAAGTTAAAAAAATTATTCCATGGTGTTTAATAAGGTTAGCTTCTGCAGCTTAGTTTTAGGTTATATAAGATTGCAATGTTACAAATGCAACTGGAATTACTGCTACATTATGATAATTTTTTCTGCTTTTACTAATTATAATACAAGGAGACCATTCTAATGTACCTCCTATATTTGTCTTCTATATTAATATCTGCTATTTGGGACTTTAACATTCTCTGATTTTTCTGGGAATATTCTCTGAAAAGGACTTAGATATTCAGAAAAAATATTCTGGATGTAAAGATTAGAAGAGAGCTTTAATATAAAGCATATTGCTTATATCGTAGTATTTTCAAGGACAAATACAATTATTTTTCTAGTGTTACTTATAGGCATGTCTACATCTGAGAGACAACCAGAGAGTTATAGCTGGATTTGCAGCTGCCTCTAGTAGATATGGGGAAAATACAGAAGTATAGAAGCATTTTTTTCTTATTCCAAAAAGTGAACTAAAAAAAAAAAAAAACTAAAAGCACCTGTGGAATT
Source organism: Pedetes capensis (assembly GCA_007922755.1). Taxonomy (NCBI): domain Eukaryota; kingdom Metazoa; phylum Chordata; class Mammalia; order Rodentia; family Pedetidae; genus Pedetes; species Pedetes capensis. Next base: position 849 of record VMDO01003402.1, on the reverse strand, counting down.
GAGATTGCAGTAGGAAAAGCAAGTTGGGAAGATAGATAACCTTTGATGTCAAGATGATTTCTCATATCTATGTGTTCAATTTCAGTTTGAATTTTAGCTATGAGATCTGCAGTCCTCTGTTCTACAAGGCTAGAAAAGTGAAGGCAGAATATTTCAGAGGTTTCTCGAAGCTCTAATAAAAATCTCTCCTGCCAGATGACCCCTGATATACTTCAGTCTTCCTTTCAGTAAAAAGCTCCCCAAGACAGGCTCAAAAAGGATGATGTTCACCACTATTAAGTCTCCAGTCTGCCATGTTAGGCAGTTCAGAAATTTCATTGGATTTTTCCCTTACTTGGCAGTTTTAGAAGCTTTAGTCAGTAATACAAATCCAACAAGAAAAGAATTTGGTAGGATCATGTGAAATGTTGTTAGGTGCCGTCAAGTCACGTCAGACTCATAGTGACCCTCACAGGGTTTTCAATGGCTGATTGTTTTGAGTATATAAAAACTAGGACTATTTTACATTAAGAACACTTTTGGTTGTATATAAATAATATGTAATATTTATCTGATGGTGAAATGGATCAAAATTGTGTTTGCTGCGAAGGCATTCAATATGATATGTACCACTTATATTCCTATTTATGTTGTGCTTATACTAAGGTGTTTCATAGTGGTATATTTTTCAGTAGAACATCAGTATGTATGCTATGTTTTTTTTTCTTTTTTCTTTCTTTTTTATTAGAAATTTTTAATGTACATCATAATGTGATTCATTTTGACATGCTTTTCATTGTGACAATTTTCATATATGCAATTTGATAAGCATTATTCATATAGGTTACCCCTTACCCTCCTCTATGTTTC
>VMDO01003401.1:0-144182 GCA_007922755.1 Pedetes capensis | reverse complement strand
GTCAGGGATTGTGATTCCCCCTGCATTAGATTTGCAGCTTAAAAGTGTTTTGGCTATATGTGGTCTTTTGTGGTTCCATATGAATTTTTGGATCATTTTTTCTATTTCTGTAAAGTCAGTCAGTGGAATTTTAATGGGTATTGCATTAAATCTATAGATTGCTTTTGGTAGGATAGCCATTTTTACTATATTAATTCTCTCTATCCCAGGGCAGGGAAGGTCTTTCTGTTTTTCAGTGTCCTCTGCTATTTCTTTCTTTAATGTTTTGAAATTTTCCTTGTAGAGATCTGAAGGGTCTTTGGTTAGATTGATTCCAAGGTATTTAATTTTCTGGTGGGCTATCATGAACAGTATTTTTTCTGTAATTTCCTTCTCTTCCTGTTTAGAATTGGTGTAAAAAAAGCTATTGATTTTTGTGTGTTAATTTTGCAGCCTGCAATTTTGCTGAAAGAGTCAATTAGTTGTAACAGTTTTCTCATTGAGGTTTTGGGGTCTTTCAGGTATAAGATCATATCATCTGCAAATAAAGATAATTTGACCTCTTCCTTGCCAATCTGTATCCCTTTGATTTATTTCTCTTTAAGAATATTTTTGGATATAAAATAAGTTGTTTGAATTGATCAGCTATTAACTATTAATTAACACCCAGTCTTAACTAAGCTAGCAATAAAATAAAACAAATCACATATTTTATCCCCATCTTCTAGCTTTAAGAATGATATGATAAAAGGTTTTTTATTAAATGCAATTAGAGGACATTGCACAGCATTGCAAAGCCAAAGATATTTCTTGTGACTCTGGATTATTGCTTAGTATACTTATATTTTTCCTTGAGCAAATTTTTGTACTTTACTTACAACTCACAACTTCCATATCTATTTCTGTTACTTTATAACCAAGTTTCAAAGTATTATAATAAAATATTTGTAATATTTAAGTTTTCAGCTGGAGAGGTGAAAAATCACAGAAAGTTTCTCTGGTTGATGAATGAATCCGATTTCTGGCCATATTTGTGCCAAAGATTTTTTTTAATTTTCAAGAACTTTTTATACTAATTTCTGCCTTCCAAAATAGTAATTGCATTGTTAATCACATACAACATCTAAGACATGACTTTTGGAGAAATAAAAGTTTAAAGCACAACCACAAATAATAAATATATAATTTGGGAATCATCATCAACAAAAGCATAGAAATGTATTAAAGTAAACCTAATAAAATAAACTAACAAAATAATCAATACTCCAAATGTCAAAATTAACTCCTTGATTGACCAAATTTATTAAAAACTTGCTTTAAGAAACAGTCTTTTAAAATATATTTAATGAAAATAAATCTTTTAAGTACATCTACCAAGTATAATCTTTTTAACATTTATAAAGGACTTTATGTCAGACACTAACTTTATGTGCTTTACATGAATTATTTACTCTATGACAATCCTATGAGGTATAGTCTATTATCATTATTATTACTATCATCATCATCATCATCATCATCATCATCATCATCACCATCCTCGTCTTCATATATGGAGAAGGAAATTGAAACACAGTCACATTGAGTAACTTGTCCAAATTTACACAGCCAGTATTCTGCAGAGTTTGGCCATAACATGCTGACTCATAAAATGACATTCACAGAAATTGTATTAACTAATATATTTTAAAATGTAATCAATATGCCAAAAATAAAAAGATCAAACCACATTGTGACTTAACTTTCAAAAGTGAATATTTTTAAAGAACTTCTAAGTAAATGGATACTTAGTAAATACTTCTAAGTAAATGGATAAATAAATACAATTTAAGGAGAATATACTCATATTGAAAGAGTTCAATCAAAAAGCAAAGCCTCAGAAAAGGAAGTCACTAAGTAAACATTAACAAGGTAACAGTTGCACACCTGAGTTTCAAATAAGTCACTAAGAGTTCATGAAGTTTACTTTCTCAAAAAAGATTCCATTCTTCAGCAAATGACAAATCTAATAATCCTTGATCAATTACTTTTTATGTTAAAACAAAGGAGTAACTGCCCTTCAATCTGATTGTCCCAGCCTGCAGGTACCCCTAAAAATAGCCAAGTCAACTCAAGTAACACAAACTGCCCCTTCAATCTTATTGAGCCAGACCACAGGTACCCATAACAACGAAGTCCACAGAAGTAACACAACCCATGAAAAAAGACCATAAAATCCCTAGACAACTTTGGCTACCTATTTTCAGGAACCCCCTCCATGCTTTGAAGTCTTTTTCTTTCTTCTATCTCTTTAAATAAAACTTCTTTACTTTTGCTTACCTTTGTATGAAAGCCCAGGAGCCCGACACCTGACTATTCCCACTCCAGCTCTGGCAACACTATTTACTAAATATATTTAAGAAGAATATTCCCTGAAATATACTATCACTTAATCTTTATTTTGTTCATTAGAAGGTAGTTACAAAATTCAAGAAGGAGGGTAATTAAGCTTCATCTCTTGAGAGGAGCATTAAAGAATTTATTGACATAACTTAAAACCACTCTGTGAGAAAAATTTAATCAAGATAAAATCTTGAATGTAGAAGCTTACATGTGGTTGTTTAATATATAATTAAATGAGTGAATAAATGAATCAATTAAAAAAATGTACTCATGATCCAATAGACACCCTGTGCTTTTCTGTTGTGGTGCTTTATCTCAGAGTTATCTACCTAATTATTATGTACCCTTTAATTCTTAGCTCAAATATCCCTTCCACTGAGAAGGCTTTCTTGACTAAGCTAAGTAAAAATAGTTATGCTACTCTGTCACAAATTCCTGTACTATTCTTGAATACTATATTTAATATTTAACATCCATTTAAATATCTTTTTTTTTGAGACAGGGTCTTGATAAATTATTCAGACTGCCTGTGGTCTCAAACTTGCAATCCTCCTGCTTCCACCTCCCTAGCCGCTGGGATTATAGGCATGCACCACTGCACCAGCTATTTAACTATCTTTAATATAACTAGTTATAGCCTAATTAAACTCTACATTTCTTGAAGTAATGAGCTTATAGTTTCACATATTCTGCATATGACCGAATATACACATATGTGTGTGAGTATGCTTAGTTGATTAAATGATTTGATTGATTGATCAGGCAACATCTGGATGAATTTCTCTTCCACTAGAGCAACATTGTTATGATATTAGAAAGAGTGGATCATGCTAATAAAAATGTGATAGCCTAGTAAAAATGTTGGTAAGGCAATATATCTCTTAAAGGTAACTTTAAGTATCAACAGTAGTAGACTCATTTGGCCTATAAATTTTTGTTGGTTTCCTAAACTCAGATGTCATAAAATCTACAAAATGTGCAATGTGTTTCTAAGAATTGCCTAAGCTTTATATTAGAGGAAGTTTACAGAAGAATAATATATGTACCATTAGGAACAGAGAAAATTTATTTTACCCAGTTATTTTTAAATCTTTAATTGTTATGACTCTTCTGTATATATTTAAAAATAGATTTCTGAGATAAAATGGCAGATTAGAAGCAGCCTACATGTGATGCAGTGAAACAAAGGAGACAGGATAGGAAAGAAAGACTGGACAAAGCATAGAAATAACAAAGGAGGTGACAGGATAGTCTGAAAGAGCAAAGAACAAAAAATCTACACAGTGAGAAGAAGTGAGGACTCCTTTCTAGTTGTAGCTCCCTGATGGGGGAGGGGAAACAGAAGCCTCATCCAAAAGGTAAACCAGACAGCCCCATAGAAAGACTGGAAGTCCCACAGGAAAGCCCAAAATTCTTGAAATCCTTGGATCCATTCAATAGCTCTTCATGACCAAAGGGTCAGCACTGGAAAAGAGATCCTTTTTGTCATACTAAATAACTCAGAGGGCTGGACCAGGCACCATCTTGAATTGAAATTTATTGTATGAGACTGAGCTACTGGAGGCCTGATAACAATGAACAATCATGGGTCAGAGAGCCTGGGGACAACCTGCTACAATCCCAGAGTGAGACACAGCTGGGGAAGACGATAACAGAGAGATGGAATATGGTAAGTTGATATGTTGAGAAGTTCAGGCAGCAGGAGGTTTGTGCAAGGTGGATGGTATCCACACTACATGGGGAGAAGAGATGATTCCATACCCTGAGGGCAACAGTGGAAACTGGCAACCTCAAGCTGAGGTCTGCAGGATTCCTCACTTCTGAAGCCAACTATCTATCATGCAGATTATAGAACTCTGAAACTTAGTAACAGCAGAGTACTTTGCAGCCTTTGAGTGCTGAATGTTGGGGCTTATGTTGGGTTATGAAAACACTGAAGTGCCCTGTTTGCTTCCCCCACTCTACTGTACAACAAGGAGATATTCCTTGACTTGGGCATTAACCATCCCAGGAGGTACAAACTGGGAAGTGTTAGACATGTGTGAGAACTTGCTCAACCCACAAGCAGCAAAGCTAAGTGTGGTGGGGAGATGCTCCAGGTACCAAAGAAGAGAGGCTCCTAGTGAAGGCAGCTTTGCCAGACATCTACTTCTGACAGGTCCAGGTTCAAGCACTTATATAACTGGTAGAATGTAAATTCCAACTTCATCTGACCACCACCTCCATCTAGCAGACTACAATAAAGAAGCTGCTCCATTTTTAAATTTTTAATTAATTAATTAATTAATTAATTTATTTATTTATTTTGCTGGGCTGGGGATTGAACCCAGCATGTTGCACTAGGCAAGTGCTCTGCCACTGTACGGTTGTTGTTGTTAGGTGCTGTGGAGTCGAGTCTGACTCATAGAGACCCTCATAGGGATTTCAATGGCTGACTGTTTCGGGATTGCCTTGGGAGTGGGTTGCCACATCCTTCTCCCATTTTGCAGTGCTGGGAATCGAACTCTGGACCTCAGAGACTGCAGAGCAGCACCCTACCAACTGAGCTAAATCCCAGCCTAGCCCTTTTCTTGTTTTTCTTTTAATACAGGAACATGCTGAGTTGTGCAGGCATCAAATTCATGATTCTCCTGCCTCAGACTCCTGAGACACTGGGATTACAGACATAGGCCACAGTGCATGGCTCTTCTTCTTTTACAAAAAAAAAAAAAATTCTTTTCCTTTTTTCATTTTTTCTCATTTCTCTTTTTGAATGTAATTTTAGTCTCTTTCTTTTTTTAGTTTTCTTTTTATTTTCTGCCACTTGTATATCTTTCTTTTTCTAAGTATTATAAGTTCAATATCACATTTACTTTATTTCTAAAAAAGAAAACTCAGGCTTTTTTACTATTCTGTGTATATAATTATATTTACACATTGCTATTTATTGTAAAATCAGTTTTGTTATTTTTTGGTCTTTTCTCTCCCCCTTCCTAACGTTCTTTTCTTCTTCTTTTTACATTCTTTTATTTGACCTTTGCTGTTTCTTTTACCCCTTTTTCTGCCAGCCTCCTTTTATTTCAAGCATTATTATTTTTCCTGAAATAGTTTACATCTTCATAGCTTATTCTATATTATTGTTGTCATTTTCTACTCTATAGCTTTGGTGGTATAGTTGTTGTTGTTATTAGATGCCATTGAGTCGTGTCCAACTCATAGTGACCCTCATAGGGTTTTCAATGGCAGATTGTTTTGGGATTGCCTTGGGAGTGGGTTGCCACGTCCTTCTTCCATTTTTGCAGTGCTGGGAATCAAACTTGGGACCTCAGAGACTGCAGAGTGGTGCTCTACCAACTGAGCTAAATCCCAGCCCCCTTGGTGGTATGGTTGTTGTTGTTGTTAGGTGCCATCGAGTCGGTATCCGACTCATAGTGACCCTTATAGGGTTTTCAATGGCTGAGTTCTTCGGGATTGCCTTGGGAGTGGATTGCCAGGTCCTTCTCCCATTTTTGCGGTGCTGGGAATTGAACTCGGGGCCTCAGAGACTGCAGCGCAGCGCTCTACCCGCTGAGCTAAATCCCAGCCCTGGTGGTATGGTAGTTGGCTTTAATTGATTGCAAGTGTATATCTATATTGTGTTTTGTCTGGCATTATACCTGTTAATAGTGGTTTGTCTTTCAGTAGAAATGGGGATTGAACTCTCAAATTAAAGCTACTAATTAAGGAGACTCCTAGATAATACTGGAAGAGATATCCATCCCAATAGATGCACAAATCACAAAACAAAATCATGAGTAATATGAAAAAGCAAGGTAACAAATCTCCTCCAGGAGATCAGAATTCATCAACTAATAGCACCAAACATACTGATATGGTTACAATGTCAGACAAGGAACTCAAAAGATTACTTTTAAGAATAATCAATGACTTCAAAAATGACACAAACAAGCAGATGAATATAGTAAGGGAATCAATTCAAGACCTTGGCCAGAAAGTCACCAGTATACAGAGTAGATGAGAAATTCAGAAAAGAAATTGAAATTAAAAACCAGAAAAACCCAGAAATGTTGGAAATGAAGAACTCAATAAATCAAATTAAAAGACACAGTAGAAACCATCACCAATAGACTAGATCAATAAGAAGAAAGACTATCAGGGGGAAAAAAGATAAAGTTGAGGAAAATGACTTTCAGATATCAATATCAATATGAACATGATCACAACTTCCAAAAACTCTGGGACATGAGCAAGAGACCAAACCTAAGAATCCAGGGAGTAGAAGAAGGAACTGAAATAAACGCTAAGGGCATAGCAAAGCTAAACAAATTATAGCAGGAAATTTTCCAAATCTGGGGAAAGAAATGGACATCCAGCCACAAGGGGTATTTAGAAGCCCAAGTAGACAGGACCAGAGAAGAAACTCTCCACAAGCAATATAGTTAAAATCCTAAGACTACAGAACAAACAAAATATTAAAGACTGCAAGAGAAAAAAATCAGCTCACTTACAAAGGTAAGCCCATCAGATTTCTTAGCACAAACCTTAAAATCCAAGAAAGCATAGAATGATATATTTCAAATCATGAAAGTAAATAATTGCGAACCAAAATTTTTATAGCCAACAAAGCTGTCATCTACAATTAACAGAGAAATAAAGACTTTCCAAGACAAGTACATATTAAGGCAATTCATGAACACTTAGCCAGTACTGCAGAAGCTACTTGAAGAAATTTTACATACATAGGAGGAAGAAAGATAGTCTCAATCATTGAAGTACAAGAATGAATAAACTTCACAAGAGGAACACATGAACTAATAAGAAATAGGAGAAAATCAGTCATGTCTAATGCAGAAAAAAAGAGAAAACAACAAATATGAATAAGAGAGAAAGAAAAGAACAAATAGTTTATAACCATCTACTCAACACAATTGTAAGAATCAGTAACACAATTACAAGAATCAGGAAACCTCTCTCAATAATAATCTTGAATATAAATTGTCTTAATTCTCCAATTAAAAGACATAGACTAGCAGATTGGATTAAAAAACAAGATCTAAAAATTTGTTTCTGCAAGAAATACATCTCACTGGCAAACACACTCAAAGACAGTGAAAGGATGGAAATTATTATGCTAAGCAGACAGAAGTCAAGAAAAAAAAGGCAGGAGTAGCCATGTTTATGTCAGTCAAAGTAGACATCAAGCCAAAATTAGTTAGAGGAGACAAAAGAAGTAACTATATAATAAAAAAGGAAACAATCCATCAAAAATATATAACTATTATAAATAAATATGCACCTAACATCAGTGAACCCAATTTCATAAAACAAACACTACTGGACATAAAGAGATAGACATGTCCAGATACAATAATAGTGGGTAACTTCAATGCCCCATTCTTAGCAATAAATACAACATCCAGACAATATAATCAAGAAAGAAATTCCAGAGTTGAACTGCACAATCAATCAAATGCACTTAATAGACATCTATAGAATACATATTTTTCTAGGCAGCCAGTGGAATTTTTTCTAAAATAGATCAAATTTTAGGCCATACATCAAATCTTAACAAATACAGAAAAATTGAAATAATTTCCTATATTTATCAAACCATAATGGAATGAAACTAGAAATCAATCATGACAGAAACTACATAAACTAAACAAATGCATGGAGAATGAATAATACACTGTTAAATGATCAGTGAGCCCTTGAAGAAATCAGGGAGAAAATTTTAAATTTCCTAGAATCACATGAAAACAAAAACACAACCTATCAAATAAATAACTTAATGAGGCACATCAAGGCCTTTGAAAAACCCAATATCAGTGGGTAGAAAGAAATAATAAAGATCAGGGCAGAAACTAATAAAATGGGGACTAAAAACACGATACAAAAAATTAGTGAGACAGAACTGATACCAAAACCAAAAGAGGAAAAAGGGAAGAAAAGAAAATACAGACCAATTTCTCTAATAAATGCTTTTGTTAGGCGCCATCAAGTAGGTATCCAACTCATAGCAACACTATGTACAACAGACAAAACACTATTGTCATGCTTCTCTGCTATTCAGAGGGTTTTCAATGGCTGATTATTTTGGGGGAAGTGGGTTGCCAGTTCCTTCACCCAAACCTAACCACCTGGTGTTGCCAGGTGGTCCCCCATCCACGTATTAACCAAGTCTGACCCTGCTTAGCTTCCGAGATCTGACAGGATCAGACACCACAGTGGCACAACTGCAGGTTTCTCTAATAAACATAGATGCAAAAATTCATAACAAAATACTTACAAACTGACTTCAACAACACATTAAAAAGATTATAAACTATGATCAAATTGATTTCATTCTAAGGATGCAACAGTGATTCAACATATGCAAGTCAATAAACGTAATATGGCACATAAATAGACTGAGAGACAGAAATCACAAGATTATGTCAATAAAATGCAGAAAAGGCCTTTGACAAATTCAAGATCCTTTCATGACAAAACTCAGAATAAACTAGAAATTGAAGGAATATACTTCAACATAATATAGGTAATATTTTTTTAAAAACCTGTAGCCAATATCAAACTAAATGGGGGAAAACTGAAAGCACTTCCTCTAAAATCAGGAACAAGACACTTTCTAATCTTATTCAATATAGTAATTGAACTCTTAGCCAAGGCAAGAGAAAGAAATAAAAAGGATACAGACAGGAAAGAAGAAAGTCAAATTATCCCTATTTGCAGATGATATGAGCTTATACTTAAAAGACCCTAAGGACTTCACCAGAAAACTCTTACAGCTGATAAACACTTTCAGCAAAGTAGCAAGATAAAAATTCAACATACAAGAAAGTAGCTTTTCTATACACCAATAACAACCAGACTGAGGAAGAAATAAGGAAACAATCCCATTCATAATATCTACAAAAAGAATAAAATACATAGGAGTAAACCTAACAAAGGAGGTTAAAGACCTCTACAATGAAAATATTAAAACAGGAAAGAATTTGAAGAAGACACTAGAAGATGGAAAGACCTCTCATGTTCATGGACTGAAAGAATTAATACTATCAAAATGGATATATTACAGATTCAATGCAATCCCTGTCAATATTCCAATGGCAGAAAACAGGAAAAATTCTTAAAATTCATATGGAAATACAAAAGAACCTGAGTCACCAAGCAATTATGAGCAGAAAGAGAAATGCAGGGAGTTTACAATGTCTGATTTCAAATTATACTAAAGCACCACAGTAACAAAAACTACAAGGTCCTGGCACATAAAAACACACGTAGACCAATAGAGTAGAATACAAAATCTAGAAATAAACCCATGCAGCTATGGCCACCAGATATTTGACACAGGTGTCAAGAGCATAAGTTGGATAAAAACAGCCTCTTCATCAAATGGTGCTAGAACTGCGTAGCCTCAAGTAAAAAAATTAAACTAGATCCCCTCTCTCTTATCTTGTATGAAAATCAGTTCAATATGGATCAAAGATTTTAAGTAACCCCTGAAATTTTGAAACTACTAGAGGAAAACATCGGGAAAACACTTCAAGATATAAGCACAGTCAAGGGCTTTCTGAAGAGGAACACAATAGTGCAGAAAAAAATAGCAAAAATTGCCAAATAGGATTATATGACATTAAGGACTTTTTGCACAGTAATGGAAACAATTATCAGAATGAAGAAATAGCCTACAGAATAGGAGAAAACCTTTGCCAGCTACACATCAGACAGGTGATAAACATCTAGAATATATAAAGAGTACAAAACATTAAGCACCAAAAAAGTAAAGTATTCAATCAAAAAAATGGGCAAATGAATTGAACAGAGAATTTTCAAAAGAAGAGATACAAATAACCAACAATCATATGAAAAAATGATCAAAACCCTAAGCCATCAGGGAAATACAAATCAAAATTACATTCAGATACCATCTCATTCCAGTCATATTGGCTACTCAACAAAACAAACAACAAATGCTGGTGAGGACAAAAGAAGAAAAGAACTCTAATACACTGCTGATGGAAAGGCAGGTTAGTGCAGCCACTATGGAAATCAGTATGGAGATTGCTCAAAAAATTAAGAATGGAACTACCATATTACCCAGCTATTTCACTCCTGAGTATGTAACCAAAGAAACATAAGTCAATAAAGCATAGAGTACATCCTCATCCATGTTCTTTGTGGCCCTATTCACAATAGCCAAGATACAAAATCAACCTAGGTGTCCATAAACAGTTGAATGGATAAAGAAAACATTGTATATATACCCCATGGAGTTTTATTCAGCCATAAACAAGGATGAAATTATGACATTTTGCAGGAAAATGGATGGAACTAGAGATCATCATTTTAAATTCAACAAGCCGAACCCAGAAAGGCAGGCATTGCATTTTTTCTCTCATATGTGGATACCAGTGTAATTCACTATTTTAAAATATATGTCATGAAAGTAGAAAGGGGACTTTGGAGGGGGAGAAAAGGGGCTAAAGAGAAGGAGGGAACAGTAAGAAAGGATAAAGGAGGAAAAGAAGAGAATATCACATTTTGCTCTCAAAGGCAAAACCTGGATTTTAGACAGATAGATAGATAGACAGACAGACAGACAGACAGACAGACAGACAGACAGATAGATACATACATACATACACACACATACACACACAAACAAACAAACAAGACATGCAAGCAGAATGAGGACCAATGGTGGGGAAGAAGGGGATCAGAGAGGATAGGGGTGTCATGAGATTGTAAAGGGGAAGGTGAACATGAGCAATATACAATGATATGCATGTCTGGCAATGTCATAATGAAACCTATTAAGCTGTACACTAACAGAAAAATACTAATAAAAGAAAATAAATGAATAGATTATTTAGTTAATTAGAAGAAAAATATTAAGAAAAGGAAACTGGGAAGTATATTGATGCAAATGAAAATGAATACAGTATATCAAAACTTATGGGATACAGAAAAAACTGTTCTAAGAGGGAATTTTATAGTGTTAAATCTGTAACCAAAAAAAAAAAATTGGATAATGTCACACGTCAAGGAACTAGAAAAACAAGAGCTGGGCCATAAGTTAGTAGAAGGAAAGAAGTAATAAGTTTCAGAGCAGAAATGAATGAAACAGAAACTAAAAAAAAAGAGAATAGAAAAGATAAAAGAGAGAGCTGGTATTTTGAAAAGATAAAGTTGGTAAGCATACATAGATTAAGAAAAAAGACGATCAACTGAATAATATCAGAAATGGGAGAAAACACATTATACCAGAAGAGACTGCTATGAACAAGTAAATGTCAACAAAATGTTTAGCTTAGAAGCAATGGATGGATTTCTAGGAACATAAAATCTACTGAGACTGAATCATGAGGAAATAAAAATTCCAAAAGTCCAATAATGGGTGAAAAAAGATTAAATCAGTAATAAAACATCTTTAAGAAATAAAAGAACCTAATGGCTTCACAGGTGAATTTCACCAAACATTTATAGAACAAACACAGATACTTCTCAAATTCTTCCCAAAAGATGGAAAAAGAGAATATTTTCAAATTGATTTTATAAGGCCAGTAGGACAGTCAGACCAGGACACTATAAGAAAAGAAAATTATTAAGCCAATATCCCTGAAGAACATGTTGTTGTTGTTAGATGCCACATAGAAGACAAAAAGTATTCCACAAAATATGTTGTTGTTAGGTGCCGTCAAGTCGGTATCCGACTCATGGCGACCCTCTGTACAACAGGGGAAACACTATTATCAGTGCTTCTCTGCCGTTCATAGGGTTTTCAATGGCAGATTGATTTTTGGGAGGGGGTTGCCAGGTCCTTCTCCCAAGCCTACAGCTTCTGGTGTTCCCAGGTGGTCTCCCATCCAGGTACTAACCAGGCCTAGACCCTGCTTAGCTTCCGAGATCTGACCGGATCGGATGCCACAGCACTACAGCTGCAGGCTCCACAAAACATAGCAAACCCAATTCTAAAGCACATTAAAAAGATTGTACAGAGATAGAAATAATGTAGTTAAAAGCCAAGGAATGTGAAGGGTTTCCAGGGCCAAAATAAGCTAGGAAGGGACAAGGACATATGCTCCTCTAGAATCTTCAGAGGATATGTTGTCCTGCCAATATTTTAGACTTCCAGCTTCCAGAACTACTGTGAAATAATATATTTTTGTTGTTTTAAATTAAAACTTTTTTAAAAATCATACACCATGATTATGTGAGACTTACCCCAGGGATAGAAGGATGCTTCAACATATGCCAACCTATAAATGTGATCCACCACACTAACAGAATGAAGAATAAAACTTTATAACACCATATGCATAAAAAGCAGTTGACAAAATCAAAAGTCCTTTCTTCATAAAAACTCTCAACAAATTAGGAATAAAAGGACTCTACCTCAACAAAATAAATGACATATATGATAAACCTACAGATTATAGGATTCATAATGATGAAAAATTGAAAGCTTTTCCTCTCAGGTTAGAAATAAGACACTCTCATCACTTCTATTAAACAATGCTAGAAGTTCCAGCAGGGGAAATTAGGCAAGAGAAAGAAATAAAAGGCATCCAAATTGAAAAGAAAAAAGTTAAATTGTTTCTCTTTGCAGATGACATAATCTTATCCATAAAAAACCCTAAGTATGACACCAGAGAACAGTTAAAACTAATAAACAAATTCAGTAAAATTGTGGGGCACAAAATCAACATATAAAGTTCAGTAGCACTTCTATACCCTTGCAATAAACTATCTGAAAAAGAAATCAAGAAAACAAACCCACTCACAACAGCTACAAAAAATATATGTATATATATATAGCAATGAATTTAACCAAGAAGGTAAAAAACCTGTATACTGAAAACTCTAAAATATTGATGAAACAAATTGTATGGTTGTTGTTGTTAAGGTGCCTTCAAGTCAGTGTCCAACTCATACCAACCCTATGTACAACAGATGAAACACTATTGTCAGTGCTTCTCTGCTATTCATAAGGTTTTCAATGGTAGTTGTTTTGGGGAGAGGGTTGCCAGGTCCTTCTCCCAAGCCTACAGCACCTGGTATTCCCAGGTGGTCTCTCACCCAAGTACTAACCAGGCCTGACCCTGCTTAGCTTTCGAGATCTGATGGGATTGGACACCACAGTGGTACAGCTGCAGGCGTATATCAAACTAGAAAGGAAAAAATTAACAGAATGAAGAGACAGCCTATAGAATGGAAGAAATTATGCATGAACAATAAAGTTAATAATATGTTAATATCATATATATACATATATATGTGCATATATATACATATATATGTATATATACATATATATGTATATATACATATATACATATATACATATATATATATATATATATATATATATATATATATATATATATATATATATATATATATATATATATATTGCCCTTTATATATATATATAAAGCCAGGCATGTTGGTGCATGCCTATAATCTTAGCAATCAGGAAGTCAGCCCAGGGTACACAGAGACTCTTTCTCAAAAAAAATGTGTGTGTGTGTGTGTGTGTGTGTGTGTGTGTGTAGATATGTGTAGCTCATACAATTCAATGACAAAAAAAATGAAATTTAAAAAGCAAATAATCTGATTTAGAAATAGACAAAGTTAATATAAGAAATGATAAATTTTTGATCTGATATATATGCTAATAACCCCAATTTGACCATTATACAGTATATACATGTATCAAAATAGTACACCGTACCCTGTTAATAGATATAAATATTATGTGACAGTTTAACATTTTTATAATAAAAAGTAAGTAATTTTTAAAAGAACGAATTAATCAATACTCTGTTTTGTGGCTTTCTCTGCTCAGGAGGTAATATCTGAAATGTGTCAGACAGAAGGTTCAATTTTTCCAGTCCCTATATTCAACAGGGTCAGCCTACCTTCATTAGACTAAAATATAAGACCTTGAAACCTGCTACATCAGTGGAGTATGGGATGGTCCCCAGTTAAACTCTTTTGCCATTTTAGCTCTCACATCTTGCTTACAGGCAGAATCCTAGAGAAGAGCGAGTGGTGGGATGTATAGAACCTTCACAGACCTTTCTCAAAAGAAGACATAAAAATGGCCAATATGAAAAAGTGCTCAGCATCACAAATCATCAGAGAAATGCAAATTAAAACCACAATGAGATATCACCTCACACTTGTCGGAATGGCTATTATTAAAAAGATGAAAAAATAATCAATGTGGCAAGGATGTGGAGAAAAGGGAAAATATTTGCACCCTGTTGGTGGGAATGTAAATTAGCAAATTTTTGGAGATTTCTCAAAAAATTAAAAATACATCTACCATATGATCCAGCAATTCCATTACTGGGTATATATACAAATGGAATGAAACAAATATGTCAAAGAAATGCCTGCACTCCCATGTTCTCTCTAGCATAGTTCACAGCAGTCAAGATATGGAGGAAATCTAATTGCCCATCAGTAGATGAGTGGCCAAAGGAAAGTGGTATATAAACAAAGGCTATCCTGTCATATAACAACATGTAGGAACTAGGAGAATGTTAAGTGAAATAAGCCAGGCACAGAAAGACAAAAACCACATGATCATATATATACACACATACATATATATGGAAATTACAAAAGTTGATCTCATAGGAATACACAATAGAAAGATGTTTGTCATGGCCTGTATAGAGGTTTGAATGTAGGAGCATTAGGGAAATGTTGGTCAAAGGATACAAAATTTCAGTTAGCTAGGAAGACTAAATTCAAGAGATCAATTATACAAAGTGGTACTACAGTTAATAGCAATTTATGTATTTTCAAAAATCTCTGAGAGTAGTTTCTCATTAAAAATAGGAAAGTATGTAAGGTAAGGCATGTTAATTAGCTCTATTGAACCATTCTACAATGTATATGAATTTTAAAATATGTTTTATATTATAAATACCAAGAGTGCCAAGAATGCATGCATATTTTAAGAGATGTTATGTAAGTATTACTTTTTGAAGTTGAATTATGGTAACAATGGTAGTATGACATTCACTCAAGATTGCATTAATCAAATGAATGTAAGCATATGATGCATTCTTAAAGTAGCACAATGGAAAATTTTCATCCCAAGATGTATATATATTTTTGGTACCCTCTGCATATATAATTTTTTCAACTAAAATTAATAATTTTAAATATAAAAAATCAGAGCCAAAAGTGCAACATAAATGATATTATCATTTACATGTTATTTGCATCACATGGTATTAATTATGATAATCTATTTAAGTCAAATTAAGGGTGACAAATTTTGATTTAGAAAAGAAAAAAACCTGTGATTTGCTTTCTGCCAGAAAACTCAACCATTTCAAACCATAAATTAGCCCAGCCCATTTAAAATAGTATCTGCCTGTTGTTAGGTGCCATCAAGTTGGTGTATGACTCAGTGACCCTATGTACAACAGGCAAAACACTATTGGCAGTGCTTCTCTGCTATTCCTAGGGTTTCCAATGGCTGATTGTTTTTTGGGAGTGGGTTACTGGATCCTTCTCCCAAGCCTACAGCACCTGATGTTCCCAGTCAATCTCCCATCCAAATACTACTCAGGCCCAATTCTACTTAGCTTCCGAGATCTGACTGGGTCAGAGGCTACAATGGTACAGCTGCAGACAGTATCTGCCTAGAATATGAAAATACTAAATTAGAGAGTTAAAGTTTTGAGAACCTGATGTGAAAAAAACACTCAAAATTAAATGCAGTCATGATATATATTCCTGAAAGGGCAAGAGTTTTTCACACAAATAATATATTAATGGAAGAAAAAGGATTATAAACTATGTACACAACTATCTCAAACACTGACAAAGTGACATAAATTTCTAGAATCAATGGCTTAGTAACAAATTAAATTTTCTATCTGACTTTCATCTAGAATAAGGGAATAAAGACAAAAATATGAAATTTAGCTATATTTTATATTATATTTTAAAGGTTTAATGAATAATATAATATCAAAGGTGCTCTTTATCTCCTGCCCAAGTATAAAATTTAGATTTCATTTGGCCCTAATTTCAGACATTTATGTTACTTGTTACAGAAAAATTAGACATCATCTGAAGCTATAATTACATCTTATTTTTGCCCTGACATTTGTCAGCTAGTCAATGTTCTTGCTCTTTCTATGTTTTGCATGTCAAAAATTAAATAAATTAAACAGTAATATTTCTATAAAAAGGAAGGGTACAAGAAGAATGGAAAATAAGCACTCTTCAATTTAACATATTCTCAGACAATCTTGGGCTTTCTTAGTCTCAAAAACATCTTTCTTCTTTGTTGTTATTATTATTTCAATAATTAAGTTTAACCTTTAATGAAATGCATGTAATTAGTCTACCCCTTTGCTACAGTTGTATTTAGTGAGTTCTAGGTTCAAACCTAAAAGCAATATGAAATTTAGTGCATATCTTATATTTGTTAAGCACACAAGGAGTCTTTCTAATATTCCTAAAAACTTTTTATTTGGTGATTATTTCAGGTATTATCCCCATGTCTACATTAGCCAAAAAAATTACCGCTATTAGTACTACAAGTGCTAATTAGGGAAATGAAATATTTTCTCCCACTCCTTGCCTCTTCAATACCATGTGCCTGTCAACATCAGAAAAAAGGATGATGATGTGATTGAAGAGCAAAAATATCCACACTTCGGTTTGTTTATATACAGCTAAAGGAGAAGCCATAAGGAAACACCTAAATTATTTATTTACTAATATCCACTAGCTTTAGGGCTGAAGTTTAGTTCAGTTGGTAGTGTACTGCTCCACACTCTGAAGACCGAAGTTCTATCCCCAGCACTGCAAAAGTGGGAGAAGGACATGGCAATCCACTTCTGAAACAATCCTGAAAAGCAATCAACCATTGAAAACACTATGAGGGTCAATATGAGTTGGACCTGACTCAATAGCACCTAAGAACACCACCACTAGCTTTAGGAAATACAATTTAGAAATGAGGGAGTAAATAACACAATACCACTAGGCCAAATTTTGGATAATGGTGGCTTAAAAATGATAGGGAAAGAAATCAATTCTCTACTTCCTTATGGATTTAGCCTTTCCTGAACATTAATATTTATCCAGGAAAGAAGTGTGTGTGTGTGTGTGTGTGTGTGTGTGTGTGTGTGTGTGTGTGTGTGAGAGAGAGAGAGAGAGAGAGAGCGAGAGAGAGAGAGAGAGAGAGAGAGAGAGGCAGAGAGACAGACAGAGAAGGAAAGAGAGATCCAATAGCTACTCTACTCAACGAGCATTAAGATTAAAGATACACCATTAGGGAGACTTTTACAAACCTGATTACCAAGGTCACATCCATTCTATACCTTTACTTGAGACATAGTATATGAATGTCAAATCTGAACTGCCCTTGAGTCCCAGTGGGATTGTTGTAATTTACGCTTGGGAGAATATACCTCTTGTGAGGGAGAGAGATAGACTCTGGAGTAAGACTCACCTTTGTATGCATAGAAAAGTAGAGTTTCTAACAGGAGATGAAGAGATTGACTAACAGGAACTCTTATAAACCTAAGGGTAAAATGAGGTTAGAAACTAGTATACTTTCCTGACAGGCCCTCCAGGACAGGTAAAAATTCTTGGGTGCTTTCCCTGTGGACTATGGGGAAACCATATCTAATATACTAAATTACAATTTTTCTCCTTTCCTTTTAGTTTTCTTAAATCCTTCAATAAATTCAAATATAAGCTTCTGTTTGTTTGTAATTGTTGTAATGTAGCAGTTGTTGTTGTTAGGTGCCTTTGAAGCAGGTCTGACTCATAGCAACCCTCATCAGGTTTTCAATGGCTGATTGTTTCGGGATTGCTTCAGGAGTGGATTGCCACATCCTTCTCCTGTTTTTGTGGTGCTGGGGATCAAACCTGGATCCTCAGAGAGGGTGGAGCAGCATTCTACCAACTGGGCTAAACCCCAGCCCCAGTGTAGTTGTAAGGTAGGGATTATTGCCAAGACAGATTGGACCTATAACATTTTGACCATACAAACCTTCTGCAAAGGAATTTGGTAAGTAGAACCACTTCCTGGAGGATGCCTAAAATCCATGAACATGTTTTTTTTTTTAATTATAAGACCTTGGTCGGTATTTTTCTAATACATTCCATTGCCTTCCTTCTATCTTCTTCCTTGTGCTACAATAGATATGAAAATTACTTTAGAACTGATCTGTTATCATCAAAAAGGGAAGAGGAAAAAAGAACTAGAAAGGAAAATGTACAAGACTGAATTTCTTGGCCAGTCCTCTACAGATGAACATAGGTTACCATAAAATCATTGTTAGAACCTTAGGGATTTCAATAATAAAAGTATAGTGTCAGAGAAACTAAGGTTTCAAGCTATTTCAAGGAGAATGTGAAATGGTTTTCATTTGGGAAATTTTATTAACAAATATTGGTGTAAGTACAAATATACTTTAAACAAGTAACTTGACTGGACTACACAATCCATAATTGGCAAAGTAAGAGTCTGCTCAGTTTTGTCTAATGCCAGAAGTCACTGATTCCCACTATGCGGTTGCACCTCCTAACTGTATCATGTTGGCCTGCACACCTACAGGATCCTAATGAACCTATCAGTTCCCTGGGAGCTTGTGAGTGTCAGGAAGCTCTGCTGGAACCCTGGGGGCAGGTTGTGACAGCAGCATTTTTTTTTTGTTTTGAAAATGTGGAGCAGAGTTCTGCTTATCAGTTACCAACCATATAAGGATACTAATTCTTCTTGTTCTTTATTCAGGATTAAGAAAGGGACATGGAGGCATCAAATCTGACATGCAACAAGATCCTTCTGCCTGCAGCCCTGAGAAGCTATGATATTTAGATAGTTAAAAGGTGACTGGCAGGAGGATCCATTGTATTCTCTGCATTGACACATATATCAGAATGTTGTGTAACAGCACAACTCTGAATGCAGGATATAGATTTCTTGTCATATATCATGTTTAATAAATGTATTTAATACTCACTATTGAATATTAAAACTATATTCCCTTGAAGCAGTAGAGGCATCAAGAAAGAAAGAAAAATGACATGTTATCTTTTTTGACATGGTGAATATCAGAAAAGACTCAGAATAAATACTATCTTCATCATGACAGGTGTGTCTGGGGAAAGCACATGATAGTCGGCAAAAACACAAAAGCATCAGATGAGGAGTCCAGTAAGCCTAGATCTGTTTGTGCCTGTGACACCAAATATGTACCCTGGGACCATCTTAAGATACTCGCCTCAGTTTCCTCATCTGTTAAAGGCAGCTATTTATATGGCCTATATTTGCGTTTTGCCTTACTGTGAGGAGCAGATACAGTAGTGAATATGATCACAGCAAACTATTATAAAAATACAATTGATCTAATGGTTTAATGAAATAATAATCAGTTTTAGGTAAATTCCACTTATAAATCACAAAATTATTTTAATTAACAGCTACCGATTAGCTGTCATCCATGTGAAATTAGAAAATGCAAGTATTAATACACATTGTTAAATCGGAGTGAAACACTGAACCACTACTGAGAGTAGCTTCATGTGCTGATTCAATTCTCATTCCAATGACATGAAATGTCTTTGTTTTCTTGGATAATATACGCTATCAAACTCTTGGGTAAGTATCAACAGTTTAAAAGAAATGTTTTCAATTAACACTAAATTCTGAGAGGCACAATGTTTTGATGGAGGAAATTGAGCAAAGAATAAACCAATTAAACTGATTTTTGAGTCAAAGAGCTTACAGATGTAAAAAGTTGGAATTCAAGAAATAAAATGGTGGCTGTAGGATATGCACAGTGTCTTAGTCTGTTCATGTTACTATACCAAAATATCATCACCTGAGTAGATTATAAACAACAGAAATTTAATTCTCACAGTTGTAGAGGCTAAGAAGTATAAGATGAAGGTGTTGGCATATTCAGTGTGTGGTGAAATCTTGTTCTCATGTAGATGACATTCTAGCTGTGTCCTTACATGGTAGAAGAGAAGACTAGCTCCTTAGGATCTCTTTCATAAGGGCAGTGATCTCTTAGGTAGATTACGAAGAGCTATTATGACCTAATTGTCTCTCAAAAGGCCCCACCTCCTAATACCATCACAGTAGGGATTAGTTTTCAGTCTGTGAATTGGGGGGGGGGAGTTGAGCAAACATTTTAACACATGGATTTGTATATTTTCAGTTCTTTCAGGCTGCAGTGGTATGCCTGCAGCCATACCACTGTGGCATCTGATCCCATCAGATCTCAGAAGCTAAGCAGGGTTGGGTCTGGTTAGTACTTGGAAGGGTGAACCTCTGGGAAGACCGGGTGCTGTAGGCTTGGGAGAAGGACCCACTCCCAAAAAACAATCTGCCATTGGAAACCATATGAATAGCAGAGAAGCACTACAATAGTGTTTTGCCTGTTGTACCTAGGGTCGCTATTGAGTCGAACAATGACTCACCACCTGACAACAACAACAAGGGTCACATGATCTCATATGTCTTTTTCTAATGTTTGGCCTCTTCTGATGCCTGGATGTGGTCAGAGCAAGCAGTGCCATGCAAGCAGAGCTTTCCAAACTCAGATAATGAACTGCAAGGCCTTCATCTTGTTTTCCATTTCTTTACATGAATGAAGTCTCCTACCCTCTTTTCAGGGAATTGTTGTTGTTGTTGTTGTTAGGTGCTGTAGAGTTGGTATCCGACTCATAGCAACCTTCATAGGGTTTTCAATGGCTGAGTGCTTTGGGATTGCCTTGGGAGTGGATTGCCAGGCCCTTCTCCCATTTTTGAGGTGCTGGGAATTGAACTTGAGACCTCAGAGACTGCAGCGCAGAGCTCTACCAGCTGAGCTAAATCCCAGCCCTTTCAGGGAATGGGTGCTAACAATGCCTATGGAGCCCTGGAACTCACGTTGATGAAGGTACACCAAGACTTGCCTAGCTGACTCCTACTCCAAGAAAGAAGGTGGAAGAGTAGATATCTCCTTTTGCAGGATCATACAACATTGAGTTACCAGAATTGCAGAAACAAGCAGCAGATACTGATTAATTCTATCATCAATATAAGACAAATTTAGGACTCTGGGCTACAAAGAATCTACTTCTGAACTTTGGACTTAATTTGTGTGTGTGCTCTCACTCACCTCTGCTCTGACCACAGTACCACCTTTGAGCTAGTACTAAAACATTGGCTTTATTCTATGAACTTTTGGCTAGGACAATCACCTGTTACAGGACCCATAGCATTTATGTGACAGTGCTCCAGGTGTGGTCAGATGTATCTTACTCTAAGGGCTTTGGATTAATAGTCCTTGCTTTGTTCAATCTGGTGATGAGATGCTTTTCTGGGATAGATTTTGTCACATATATTGGGTCATTTCTTTTGTTCTCCCATCCTCCTACATCTTAAACATCTCACTTATTCTCCATGATGGTGACAATACGTAGAAAGAAGAGAGGAAGTCAACAATTAAAGAGCTCGCATTCTATGAATTTAGTGATTATGTCCTAAAGATTTCAAGAGAGAATATGTTTAGAAGTCATGTAGTTCTACGTTTTTGCTATAAAATTCCAAATGGTAACTTTAACATGAGTAGAAAATGAATTGTTCACATTTTTCTGCCTAGTCCAGGTAGAGCTCACCTTTGTGCTCATCACCAAGGAAACACAGTAGCAACATTTGAGAGTCTTTGGAAGCCAGTCATCATGGGAGGCACTATGGATAATGCAAAGTCATGCAAATACAGAACCAAAATTAAATCAATGGTACTGGGGAACTCAATAGGCAATATCTATATACTCAATACAAGGAAGTTCCAACAAGCCATGATCTTGTAAGTCCTAACAATGCTAATGCCTTTTTCTCTCAGTGAGAATTAGGAAATTAGCCAGGAATGGTGCATTTGACAATAAAGAATATGCAGAGATGATTCCTGGACCTGATCAGGAAGAGATAATGCCTGGATACCATTAGGAAAAGTTGTCTGCCATGAGCCTGAGTAATTCTGCATGTTCTTGCTCTGTGTGCCAGATTACAAAGCTTTTCTAGCCCTTGAAGCTGAACAATTTCCATAACTAGTCACTGGATCCTTGGCTTTTGAATCCCCTCCTGCAACCTACTAAAGGCGCAGGTGTTTTCTAGGCCCTTCTCAGCAAGCTGTGAGACTTGACAAGGAGAATCAATGCAAATATGCTGATGATCATCATTGTTAGTTGTGCTGTGAGCAATTAAATCCTTTGTCTCTGACCTAGGAATCTCCTGTCTTCCTCTAGTACTCTTGAAATAATAGTAAATTAACATGTTAGATGGCAAGTACAGAAGACTCAGACCCTTAACAGTTGTTGGCAGATGTTACAAAGAATTTTCATGCACATTGATTAGAAAATAGGCAAATACATAAAAATCTCTACTCATTATTCTAAATTTTATCAATATATCAGTATAACTCACATGGACCTGCAAATTTCATAACACATTTTAAAATCAAATTAGCCACATAGACATGGATTTGACAAAAAACATTTGCCCAGGATTCTGGAGCCTGTAGGGTTGGGCTGGGCAGTTTCCCATTGTTTGAATGGCTACTTAGTCTATTAAGTGTAAAATGTAACTAAATTGGCTTTTTGTACTATGTAACTAAGAATGCTAAAATAATCTAATTATATGTATTCATTACTATAGTTTTCAAACATGTTATATAATTAATCAAGAAAAATAATGATTTTAAAATAGTAATCATAAACTATTTGTTTAATTATTATATGCCAGGTACTCACCAACTGTTTGCTGTATTATCTCATTTAATTTTAAAGTCCTGTTACCCTAAATGCTTTTCAGCTAATTAACAACAAATCTACAATTTTATCTTTAGTTAATATTTTAAAACATTCAACTTAACAGTGTGGGTAAAGTTAAGCTTAGAAGAAGAGTGTTAATAGAGAAGATGAGTACATTTGCAGATATTTCCAAAGAACACTGGATCAGCTCATAAATTGGATAAGAACAACTAGACCAGGAATGGCAAAGTCCAAGGTTTTCAGGGACCTCAGAAATGGGAACTAGGGATGTAAAAACCCTCCTCAGGACTCTGTTTCTTGTTTTTTTCTTCAGTTCCCTCAGTTACTTTATTTTTCTACCTGCTTAGAACCCTCAATTCCAGGCTGAATCACTGCCATTGGAAAATTCTAGATTAACACTTTTACATCATTACCCCTAAAGATAAAAAATCTCATTTCTCTAAGTTTAAATTCTTAGGAGGAGCCTGATGGGCATGGCGAGTCAGGTGTCCGCTCCTCAGAGTAATCATTATGTCACAATATACTATGATGAGCAACTATTACTAAGTGTAGGGTGTTAATCCCTGACAAAGTGAAAGATAGCAGGTAAACCAAGCAAAGAAATATCTATAACAGTAAATTAAACAAATATGACTCTATTTTACTTTAAAATTATAAATTAACCCTATCAACATCATTGATTTATTTTTGCAAAGAAAGAAGGTGAATTGTTATCCAAGTATGCAACTAGAATGTCATCTAGGGTGCTAGAATCCACATAGCTAAAAAGCCTCCTACTCTTTATGAACATGATACTGAGCCTTAAAAGGAAAAAAATTAAAAATATGCTCTACATGCCCGAGAAATGTATTCTGAACACATTCTAATTATCAAGGATCATCAACTCAAAAATATTCCTACCACAAAGAAGGAATTCCCTAATACAGCCAATAAAAACAATGGAGTTTATTATGTATCGTTAATAAAGGATTCTATTAAGCCTACTCAATGTCACAGAAACACTAGTTAATTGTTTCAGTAGCATGTTTGAATTTACATTAGAAAAGCAAAATCACTTACTTAGTATTGTAATAAATATCATCCATATTCTAATCATGGGTTTTAACATTATAAATGTGAGCTCTTTGCATTGATTAACACTTTCAAAAATGTGTATTTTTATGAACTTGAAAACTTTGGCAAAGACTCACTAGAGGGCATTTGAGAAGATGGAGTTTGAAGACTGTGTATACATAACAAGACAGTATTATTTTTATGACCATAATCATTTCTAATTCTGGCATCTGTTTATTGTTGTTGTTATTGTTGTTAGGTGTCATCTAGTATGGTCTGACTCACAGCGACCCTATGTAAAACAGAACAAAACACTACCGGATGCTGTGTCAGTCAGTGCTTTTCTGCTATTCATATGGTTTTCAAAGGCTGATTGTTTCTGGAGTGGGTTGTCTAGTCCTCCTCCCAAGCCTAAAGCACCTGGTATTCCCAGGTGGTCTCCCAAGCAAGTATTAACCAGGCCCGACCCTGCTTAGCTTCCAAGATCAGACAAGATTGGATTCCATAGTGGTATGGCTATAGACATGTGTTTATTAAGGCAATATGAAGGTATGTCAGTTCAAAAAAGTGGCTCCCTAATTTCCCTGAAATGAGGGCCACATGACTTTCTTGAGCCATAGGCACTTTTACTTTGGAGGAAATATTGCTCCATAAAATTAATTACTGATTGTATTTTATCACTGCTTTAGCATAAAGATAGATATATTACTATTTTACATGAAAATATTTTCTTTGACCTAAAAATTTGTTTCTTCTGACTTATGACACATTTAAACATGTTCATAGGCAGAGGAAAGCCTGCAGCTGTACCACTGTGGCGTCAGATCCTATCAGATCTCAGAAGCTAAGCAGTGTCGGGCTTGGTTAGTACTTGGGTGGGAGACCACCTGGGAACTCAGGGGCTGTAGGCTTGGGAGAAGGATCTGGCAACCCACTCCCAGAAAACAATCAGCCATTGAAAACCCTATGAATAGCAGAGAAGTGCTAACAATAGTGTTTTTCCTGCTGTACATAAAGTTGCTATGAGTCTGACACCAACTCAAGGGCACCTAACAAAAACAACATAAGCACAGAATGTAGCTCAGTGGTAGAGTGCTTGTTTAGCATGTGTGAGGACTTGGGTTCAATACTCAGCCCTGAAAAATAATACAACCTTGAAAATCCAGTTCAGTTAGGTCATGGAATTTCTAGCATGAGAACTATTACAAAAGCAGAGATTCTGATTAGCTCTCCAGGAAGTATGTTGTTGTTGTTGCTGTTAGGTGCCATTGAGTCAGTATCTGACTCATAGCGGCCCTCATAGGGTTTTCAATGGCTGACTGTTTCCAGGGATTGCTTTGGGAGTGGATTGCCAGGTCTTTCTCCCATTTTTGTGGTGCTGGGAATTGAACTCGGGACCTCAGAGACTACAGCCCAGCGCTCTACCAACTGAGCTAAATCCCAGCCCCTAAGGAGTATAAGACCTACTAATTTATAAAAGATATCTGTACCATCACCCTTATGCAAGCAGTCTATTTTGTTGCCTTTAACACAAATGTTAGAGTTGAGAAATTTAGATTACAAAAAAGTAAAAAATAAAACCAGTTATTCTTAAGGAAGCTTCAAATGTTACCTTTGAATTGAGTAAGTTGGCAGAGCATAGTGTCTTCTTTAAAATATATTAAACATTCTTTGGCTGATCATATGCCCCATTCTGTACTTTAAGCCACTGAAATGTAAGTAAAAACTTGGGAACTGTCCTACCGAAACAAATATTCCCATCCTAAATAATTGGAAGCCATTTTTTTACATGATTCATTTAGCCATTCAATAAATATTAACTAGTATCTACTTTATTCATTGCTAGGGATATGAACACAAACCTGTAGGTGTGCAAAAGTCTGGTGAGTTCAGAAGCCTGCAAGCAATTTTGTAGCCTGGGTCTCTATGTGTATTAGTGACTTAAAGATGGTAGTGATAATACTGGAAAGGCAATGGTGAGATTTTATAGGGTGTTGTTTGCCTTATCAATGAAAGTGATTTTATCCTAAAGTTGATAAAGAGCCAACAAATGATTTTACTGGAGAAGTGGTGTGATTAGATTCATAATTACAAAAAGTATCTACAGTGGTAATATGGACCATTGATTTGCAATTTTCCTTCCAAGTTAGAGCCACCTGTGGAACCTTTAAACATGTCAGTACTCTGATTCCACTCAGGAAAAATTCCTGTTCATTAAGACTAAGGTAGGAGTCCCAGTATAAGAGCTTTTAAAAACTGCCCAAGTGTCTCTAGTGTGCAACCAAGGTCAAGAGAACCACTGTTATAGAAAACAGACTGCGATGGAACAAGACCACACTATACTAAAGTGAGACAATATAAGGAGCTAAACCAATAGTACCAGGAACAAGAATTTTGGTTGGTTGAGTTTACCATGAATTATTTCAAAATGATAAGTATAATAAAATTGGTGTCTCCAGGATCTAGCCACATGGCTCCACCATGTGGATAAACTGTGATGTACCAAGGCAGCTGATTGCTTTTTTTCCTTCTGATTCTAGTTGCTGTTAAAATGAAAATAATAATAGAAACAAATTTAAAAGCCAAAAATAATGTGCTTACTAGAGGAAAAAAGGTTTTGGAACTTAAAAATATTTAGAACTGAAATACCTTAAGACTTCATATAATGTTTACATATAAAATTACCTTTTAATTTTTCCTTGGGCATGACATTTGTGAAAAAGGTATTTATTTGCATTTATTAAATCCAAAATGTATTAAATAGTGAAGCCATCACAAATAATTTTGGATAAAGATATGTGTCTCTTGGACTTTTGAAATCCCAAATGTTTGTGAATGCTTTTTATGTCTGTGTATAGGATTCTTTGAAAGTAGCCTCATAACCATACTACTCTTATTCTTGGTATATACTGGAATAATTCAGGTAGAAATTTAAATTGATTAGAAGAGCAAAATAAATTGACTAATTTTTATGACTGCAGAAGTTTCTCATCTTATTTAACTACTCACATAATTCTCTTCAAAAGCTAGAATATGTGATTCTTAATGGCAAAATAAAATATTTTCATAGTCTGTAAACTTTCATACATGATTGGCTATTGCAATTTATCAATATCTCTTCAAGCAAATTCTGAAAATGAGATTATTAAACTAGGAAATTAACATTGCATTTCTAATTCTCCAGGCTCCAGATAATTTGCACAGTAAGCAGTTTTTCAGTTCATTATTAAGGTGTGCTTTTCATCTGAAGTCTGAATCAAGTTTAAATTTCAATTCCACAGTCTAATTTAATATACCAATCCAAAGACTTCAACACTATTTTAGTTGTGGAAGAAACAGGATCCTTACCACTGAAATGCATCAAAGTCTATTGAAGAGAAGAAAATAAATTAATGCTAAAAACATGTCACTGGACAAGAATATCAGTTCAGTTAGTGTAATAACATCCTATTAATTAAAAGTGTCTTATCTAAATGTGGGACAGTAATTAACAAAAATTTTGAGGATATCTGCCATATATAATGTACTATGTGAGCATAATAGATGTCTAAAACTAGATCCCTACTCTGAAAGAATTTAAATCTTTGGGAAGAATTAAGATATTCACACATTAAAAAAATAAAACAAGGCAACAGGGAAACACACATTTAAAGGCCAAAGTGAAACAAAATAATAACAGAAAAGTGGAACAGTTTAGAAAGTACACAGAAGTTATAGTATTTAAGGTAAGGATTTAAGGTTAGATAAATCTAAAAGAAACTACTATAGGCAGGAGTTCAAGGCATTGTAGTCAGGGACTGCAACAAGAATAAAAATTAAGGAATAGAATATACTCTGCAGTCTAGAAGTGCAGGCCTCCCCCAAGAGCATAATAGAAACAGAGAATTTGGGTTCCAACAGCCTGAATCAGAATCGATATTTTAACAAGATCCCCAGGTGATTTGTATGTATATTAAAATTTTTAAATCACTCTCTAAGGGCATTATTGAGCAAAGTGTTTTCTAGAAAGGGTCAGGTAGTAAATATTTTAGATCTTTCAGGTCATGTGGTCTGTCTCAACTACTCAGCTCTGCTGCTCTAGCATGAAAGCAGCCATTGATGACAATATGTAAACAAATGAGTATGGCCATGTTCTAATAAGCTTTTATTGTTTACTGTGATCATTAATTTTATATGTCAGTTTAACTGGGATGGAGAAGTGCCCAAGTATTTTCTTCTGAGTGTGTTTGTGAGGGTGTATCTGGATGAGTTTAATATGTGAGTCAGTACTCTTCTGAAGTGGGTTATACTCTTTGATGTGAGCAGGTCTCAGCCAATCTGTTAGAGGTCTGAAGGGAAGAAGAAAAAAGCAAGGTAAGAGAGAATTCGCTCTCCCTGTATGATTATATTTTTTCACTTGTACTTAGTCTAGAACTTACACTATGGTTCTATCAATTCTCAGTCCTTCAGATTCACTCTGGAACTATATCCCTGGCTCCCCTAGGTTCCAACCTACAGAAAGCAGATCAGCTTTCATAACTGTGTGAGTTAATTCCTTATAATAAATACTATGCACAAGAGCACTGATATTCCACAGAATGAACTGGCAATAGAGATATATACAGTAACTGCATTAGATACTACCAGCCAAACAGTTATAAGAAACAAGGAGTTGTGTTGCTCTAAATGGGTACTACTGAACTTCTTTGGAAAACTTACATAATGAAGTTGGCTGGTTGCTTTAATGTCACTGAACAAAGTGATAAAATAAAAAGATGAGTTTAGAGGGTCAGTTTCTCAATTCAGTTACCACATAAATGATCTGAAGATTTCTATGCGTGTCTTGAAAAAGACCCTTATCTCTTGTAGATACAGAGGTGAAAATCAAAATGCGGAAAATCAAATGCAGAATTTCCTTCTGTGACTGACTGAATTATAATTCAAGTTGAACTCTCAGAATCACAGAAGGCCTATTGTTAAAGTGAGGGCACTGGTTGGGAAACAATGAGATTCTATCAGTTGGGATGGGGATGTGTGGGAAGATCAGGATGAAACTGGGGACATTAAGTCTCTAAATTCTGATGTCTTTTCCATCAAACTCTCCACTACCTGAACAAACCGTAATGGCTTTCCCTGAGGCAGAAGCTTATACAAGACAATTTTGATTCTTTTCAAGGCCCACTCCTCTCCTCTTTGCTTCTAGATCTGTATTTATATTCAAGTTCCAGAAGATCCATAAATGAGGTACAAAGTGTGATCTGTAAGGAGGTATGCTACAATCCAGAAAAATGTCTTGGTTTTTCTAATTTATATCAATAGAAATTTAGGAACAATGCCTGGGAACGAATATTAAGAGTGTGGAATAATGGTCAAAGGGACATAAAATTGGATAGACCTAGCTAGACCTTGCTGTGGGAGCTACAGAACTTTTCTTTGGATGTGGATTTGCCTGTCCTCCATGCAATACTCGTACCAAAATTATAGTCCATTAATTTATAGAATGCCTTATCAACTGGCACTATATTCTATACTGCATTGCTTCTGATCAAGAAACTCAGTTCACAGCAAAAGAAGTATGTTAATGTGTCCCATGCTCACATAATTTATAGGCCCCTCATGTTCCCCACTATCTTGAAGCAGCTGGTTTGATAGAAGAGTGGAATGGCATTTTGAAGACTCCTTTACAGCCTCAGCTATGTGTCAATACTTTGCAGGACTGGGGAAAAGTACTCCAGAAAGTTGCACATTCCCTGAATCAGCACTTAATACATGATTCTCTTTCTTTCATGGCAAGGATTCTCAGGTCTAGTGATCAGGGGCGAAAATTGGAATGGAATAATTCATTGTTACTCCTAGTGACTTCCTAGCAAAATTTGTTCTTCATGTTCCCATAAATTTATGGTATGCTGGCCTAGAGGTCCAAATTCCAAACACAGCAATGCTGCCACTAGGAGATACAACAATTCTACTGAACTAAAGAACTCCTGTTTAGCTACTTGGGCCTCCTAAAGTTTCTGAATCAATAACTAAAGAAAGGAGTTAGTATACTGCTGGATGTGACTAATCGTGGCTACTAATGGGAAATTTGACTGTTACTCCTCAATGGCGGGAAGGAAGAGTATGTCTGGAGTACAGGAAGATTCTTTAGGGCATCTCTTAGTCCTAATTGACTAGCAATTAAAATTAATGGAAAATTACAACAACCCAATCCAGATTTAACTATTAATGCCCACGCCCCTTCCAGAATGAAGGTTTGGATCACTCCACTCTGGACCATAGTTTGCTGATCCTGGTTTTAGAACATGAGCAGTTAATAGAGAAACCAAAAAGAAGTTAGCCCTTCAATTATTCTTATTATCTGCACTCTTTATTTTAAAAGATCTGAAGAATAATAAGAACTTGATAATTTCTATGATTCTTCCCCCCCTTTTTTTCTCCCTTTATTGGTAAATGTTGGTGGAGTATGGAGTAACACAGCATTGGCTTTTTCCATTATGCAACTATTACATCACTTTTGGTTACACTCTTATCAACTAACAAGTTTTATGGAATCTTTTGAGTAATATGTAGTAAAACTCATATGCATATTTGGGCTATGTTCCCCTATTTTTCCCTTGTACTCATAATGCATCATTTACATTGAGATTATTCTCTCCCCCTCCAACCCTCCACATTGATTCTCCTCCCCACTCCACCTTCCATAATCTTCACTTCCCTTTGCTAGTTCCCTCCCTCCTTCTTTCTACTCTTTATATTTTCCTTTCTTTGTTAAGTTTAACTGTGCATTGTTATATATGAACTTATGCATAGAATTTTTTTCTTCTTTTAAGTAAGATTTGGTTCCCACATATGAGTGAAAACATATGGTATTTCTCTTTTTGAGCTTGTGTTCATTTGCTTAAGATGATATTCTCCAGTTCCATCCATTTTGCTACAAATGACATTATTTCATTTTTTTATTGCTGAGCAATATCCCATTGTATACATGTATTATAACTTTTTATCCATTCTTCTGTTGATGGGAACCTTGATTGGTTCTATATCCTTGCTATTGTGAATAGTGCTACATTGAATATGGATATACAGGTATCTCTGTGGTATGATGACTTGTATCCCTCTGGGTATATTCCCAGTGGTGGTATAGCTGGATCGTCTGGCAGTTCTATTTTTCGTTATCTAAATCAATTGATATTGATTTCCAAAGTAATTGAATCAAATTACAGGCCCACCAACAGTGTAAAAGGGTTCCTTTTTCTCCACATCCTCACTAGCATGTTAGTATTTGTTTTATTGAATTTGGCCATTCTTTCTGGAGTTAGATGGAATCTTAGAGTTGTTTAGATTTGCATTTCCCTAATGGCTAGGAATATTGAGCATTTTTTCAGGTGTTTCTTACCCTTATGAACTTCATTTGAGAACTGTCTGTTCATTTCCTTTGCCCACTTGTGTATTGGGTTATTTATTGTCTTGGGATTTGCTTTTGTGAGGACTTTGTAAATTCTAGAAATAGTCCTCTGTTGGATGTGTAGGATGTGAAGATTTTCTCCCATTCATTGGGTTCTTCCTTAACTCTGTTGATTCTTTCCTTTGCTGTACAGAAGGTTTTCAATTTCCATTTGTCAATTCTTGGTGCAATTTCCTAAGCAATTGGAGTCTTATTAAGGGAATGCTTTACTATGCCTATGTGTTGGAGCATTTTTTCTTATCTTTTCTTCTAGTAGTTTTAAGGTTTCTGGTTTTATGTTGAAGTCTTTTATCCATTTCAAGTTGACTCATGAAGATTGAGAGGTATGGGTCTGTTTTCATTTTTCTGCAGATGGAAATCGAAGTTTCCTAGCACCATTTGTGGAAGAGGCTATCAATTCTCCAACTTGTGTGCTTAGCTCCTTGGTCAAAGATCAAGCTGAGTGGGTGTATCCCTGGATCTTCAATTCTGTTCCACTGGTCTTCAGGCCTATTTTTGAGCCATTATCAAGCTGTCTTTTTTTCTGTAGCCCTGTAGTATAGTTTAAAATCAGGGATTGTGATCCCACCTGCACTGGTTTTATAGTTTAAGATTGTTTTGGCTATACATGGTAATTTCTGATGGCAATCTCTCTTTGATCTGCCATGTTGATTCCTTCTCTTTTTTTTTCCTTTAATTTTTCTGCAGTTGATGCTAACTACCTAGCTCTGTATTTCTTTACCATTCTCTCTTATCTTACTTTTTACTATATCTGTCTGTTCAGCATGAATTTTAAACCATTATGTAAGCTCTTCTGTTTCTCTGAGTCTCATGGTGGATGCTATCTGTCTACCATTTTTAACTCCTCCAGTTTCTTTGATTCTATAATCAAAGAATAATTAATCCAACTGTGGGAGCCAATTATTAAACATTTTTAAATGAATATTAAATTTCTTAATGGTCATGTTGTTTTGTGTAAGACCAACAAATAATGCATCATCATCTTCTTTTTCTCTCCCTCTTTTATAAAAGCAACAAGGAATGTCAGTGTAGTTTCTTTCAAACAACCTAACAGAAAAGGTGAAGACTTTTTACTATAAAGTACCATCATTCTTCCCATCACCCAGGGAATAAAAATCAAGTAGAGTAGTAGTTGTCAAAGTGTGGTCCATGTTCTGAGGTTACCTGGAAACTAGTTAGACAAGCAAATTATTAGGCCTAAGACGGAAGAATTAGAAACTCAGTGATCTCTGTTTTAACAAGTTGTACAAATGAATATGATGAATGCTAAACTTTGAAAATCATGAGCTTTAAGAGAAATTTCATTAAGAATCCATATTCCTGGGACCCCTACTCCAGACCTACTGAAGTGCAATTTGTGATTTTATAACCATATGCAATGGGTTCACTGCAAAGCCAATTAAAACAACCAGCAGTTAAAGAGTGAAGAAAGGCCAGCTGGCATGGTGGCACATGCCTGTCATCCCAGCACTCTGGATGCTGAGGCAGAAGGATCACAAGTAAAGAAAGGTTTATTATTTGTAGTTAAGTAAGGTGCTCACTATAGATAATTTTCAAAGCAGTACCTCCTTTAGCAAAGAAAGCAAGGAACTTTTATTGGGGAAACTTATCCACATTTATATGGGAAAAACTCACATATATATCATCCCATCATATATCACATGTTCAACAAAATGGCAGGAGGAATGCCTCTGGGCAGAGAATTTAGTATTATAATGATCCATGTTTTCTGTAGGTCACCTAAGAAAAGTGAGTCAAAGTGACTCTGCGATTTTGGCTGGTTGCCTGTAAGTTTCTCTGGAGGGCTTTAGCTGAACAAAACCCAACAAGTTTGAAGGAGCCTTAACAATCATTGAAAGGAACAGAAGTCCACACCTAGCATAGGCCATTGTCCTTAAAAATACCTGCCTAAGCCTGGTGTGGTGGCCCATGTCCAGTGCTAGGGAGACTGAGGGAGGAGGATTGAGAAGGCCAGGCCAACTTGGATTACATAGGGAGACCCTATCTCAAAAACTAAAACCAAACCAAAACAACAATAAAAAAGTTCCTACCTAGTAGCTAACAGTTTGTGTTTTAACAAGTTCCCAGATAATTGCTATGTTGATCCTTTTTTTTTTTTTTTTTTTTTTTCATTTTTTTGAGACACTGGGTCTCACTACGTAGCCCATGCTGGCATGGAACTCACTATGTAACCCAGCCTGGTCTCAAACTCACAACAATCCTCCTGCCTCAGCCTTCCAAGTGCTGGGATTACAGGAGTGCACCACTACACCTGGCTGTTTAATCATATTTTAAAGTCACTACTGTATGGCATCTAACAACAACAACAATAACACTGTATAGTTGGGCTGGGATTTAGCTCATTTCGTAGAGTGATGCTCCACACTCTCTGGGTTCAATCCCAGTACCACAAAAATGGGAGAAGAATGTGGCAATGCAATCTCCAGAAAATCAGCCATTGAAAATCCTGTGAGTGTCACTGTGAATCAGACCTGACTCAACAGCACCTAACAACAACTTTATAGTTGCTACTCTGCTCTTCTTTCATCTCATCAATCCCATGGCCCTTTGTATAGGACTTTGCCAATTCATATAAACTTCACATTTGCAATATCTTCCAATCCTGATGCTAATGACCAGAAAAACCTAAAATTTTTTATAAACATTTACTTCCCAGCTTCAGAATTTTACCTATGAAGTTAATAGATGTATGTGTTATATTTCACACAGCTTATATTACATGGCATGCTTGATATGCTGTCTAGGGGCATTATAAGGAATTCACTCTACAAACCTGAATCTGTTGTAGTCAGTCAAAACAAACATTTGAGCATCAGTATAGGATTGATGGAGAAGGGCCTGGCAATCCACTCCCAAGGCAATCCTGAAACAGTCAGCCATTGAAAACCCTATGAGGGTTGCTATGAGTCGGATACCGACTCGACGGCACCTAACAACAACAACAACATAGGATTGATACTCACATTCTTTTAAAATTTATTGTCATGAGGACATTATAAAGTCTTCTTCTTTAAAACAGTCACAAATAATTTCCAGACTAACAATTCAACTCTAATCATTTTACTTTCTCACTCAAAAATGCTTACACATTTATGCACAAATTATTGACCTTGACATTCGAAACATGGTGCTAGTCTTCCTATTAATTTCATATCTCAGATAATTCACCTTCTTCTCCAATGAGTCAAGTTATGTGACTATGTAGTCTTTAGACATACCTTATATGTTGTATCCTTTTGCCTTTACCCAAATAGATCCTATCTACCTACCATGCTCCTTCCCTCAATATCAAGGCAAGTTCACATTAATGTTCTATCATCTTATTAGCTTTTATTTTGTATCAGTTAATTAATGACCTTTTACTATTATGTGGAATCAAATCACTCTGCTATATGCTCATATTCATTTAACTAATTTAATCCTCACAATAACCTTATGAAGTAGCTACCACTATTTTCTTCACTGTATAAAAAATGAAATTTAAGGTTAAATAGGTTGAAGTGACTTCCAAGAATTCTTAGTAGCAAGTAGTAATGAGGCTGGAATCTGACTTCTGAAATCCTAGATCTATTGAGTCACAAATGAAATCTTTCCACTCTGTTAAATTTCTATAAAACTATGTTGAAAATGGTCATGAAGCACTTTATATCATAGATGTATTCACTGTTGATATATATACAAAAAGAGAAGGTAGTAACAGATTACTACAAATCACAGTTGTAACAGAACTAAAGTCAATTCTGTGTTTTGGATGAGTAGTGATTTAAAAAGTTGCAGGAATTATCTTCACATTGACTACATATTTCTGACTAACAAAAGAGACACTAACAAAAGAGACAGGCTGATCCATGATTGGCTGGAGCCACATGAACTAGGCTCTGGGTCTTCCACATGATTCAAACCATATAAAGGTCTTCTCATCATTAGTACCAGGTATCTTTATTCAGGGATAAGAAATCTTATTACTCAGGTATTATTGGGCCATATTAAGGAAAACAAAAAGTTCATGGCATGTGTTAAAGATAGTAAGACAGACTTTATTAAAAGGAAGCCATGGAAGTATGTATAAAGATCACTGCAATGGAGTCTTACAGTAGAGGAAAGAGACTGGACTCTGTTATGAATCCAACAGGGACAAGTAGGGATTTAAAACCCAGGAACAAGGTTGGAGTTTGTGGACAGAAAATTTCTAAAAGAAAACATCAAGATAAGTTTTCTAGCTAAACTGATTTCATAGGATTATTGCTGAAATCAGACCAGGCAAAAAGATATTGAGAAAGTCAAGCTACAAAGGGCATGGAATTTTCACTAAACTAACTTAGTAAGAGGAGTGAGGTTTAGATCAGTTGATAGAGTGCTGCTCTGCACTCTATGAGGCCATTGGTTCAATTCCCAGCAGAAAGATGTGGCAATCCATTCCCAAAGCAATCTCAAAACAATCTGCCATTGAAAACCCTATGAGTTGGACTCAACTCCAGGGCACCTAACAAAAAGTTGGTAAGAATCAAGAAGGTAAGGGTGAAGTTATCTGTGCAGCATACAATGAAACACATATATGGAAATGTCACGATAAAATGCATATCAGAATGAAACACATTGAGTTGTACATTAAAATTAAAAAAAAAAACTTAGAGTTTTACTCAAGCTGAATTCTACAATGACAAAGATGGAAGTCCAGAGTCAGGACTCGTCTGGAGGATTCAGAGGAACCTGACTAAAGTTTTAGCCAAAGGAGAGTATTTGTCAGTTTAATCCAAGTCTCAGTCTAATCATTGAGAAGGGACTGTATTTGATCATATCATAATAATTCCACTACATTTTAGGAACCCTTGGGCAGGGCTGTAATATAGTCATTTTTGTTTCTCCTTCACTACCACTTAACAATTGGCACCAGGGTTTAAGTATGTTGTTGTTGTTGTTGTTAGGTGCCATGGACTCAAGTCCAACTCATAGCAACCCTCATAGGATTTTCAATGACTGATTATTTTAGGATTGCCTCAGGAGTGGATTGCCACATCCTTCTCCCATTTTTGTGGTGCTAGGAATGGAACCCAGGAATTCAGAGACTGCAGAGCTGTGATCTGCCAACTGAGCTAAATCCCAGCCCTGGCTTTAAGTATAGCGGTGATTTAATAAGTACATGCTGAATTGGACAAGGGTTTATACAATTTACTCTTTAATATGCTGTCAAGCCTTCTTAACATCTTAATTTTAAATAGTCCTGAACCAAAAAGAAAAGGATTTCAATTTGGGGAGGTCACACTTAGATAAAGGTTATTTTTTTAAAATGCTACTTCTCTTTTGTTCATTTCTTTCAGCTTTAGTCTATTTTGGAAAAACTAGGTATTTGTTGCAGGCAACTCCTTGTTTTCTCGTAGTCATAAATTGACAAATGGGAATAAAAAACTAGGAAAGGATTTTGAAACTAATGTTAATTATTTGTTAGCCTAATAGAATTGCAAAGGGCTTAATGGTTTGGAATACTCAAAACAAAACTATATTTAAAATGTCAGAATCCCAGGTCAAGAGCTAAAGGTGTAGAGATTCATATCAGATTTTAAAGTAAGAAAATATTGTGTGTTTCTGTGAGGATATATGTCATTTATCCTCTCCTCCATACCTGTTTTTTGCTTTTGTGGTCCTGAAATCAGGAACTCTGTGGAGATGAGTTTGCTAATACATTTGAGAAACTGTTGTTGTTATTGTTGTTGTTAGATGCCGTTGAGTTGGGTCTGACTCATAGTGACCCTATGCGCAACAGAATGAAACACTGCCCAACACTGTGCCTGGCACTATTGTTAATGCTTCTCTCCTATCCGTAGGGTTTTCTATGGCTGGTTGTTTCAGGAGTGATTTGCCTTTCCTTCTCCAAAGCCTACAGCACCCAGTATTCCCAGGTGGTCTCCCATCTAAGGACTAATCAGGCCCAACCCTGATTCTAAACTCAGGCAGGATTGTACACCAGGGTGGTATGGCTGTAGGTGGTTGAGAAAAGTTGTTGTTGTTAGGTGCCGTAGAGTCGGCATCTGATTCATAGTGGACCTGAGTACAACAGACGAAACACTATTGTCAGTGCTTCTCTGATGTTCATAGGGTTTTCAATGGCAGATTGATTTTTGGGAGTGAGTTGCTAGGTCCTTCTCCCAAGCTTGCAGCACCTGGCATTCTCAGGCAGTCTCCCATCCAAGTACTAACCAGGCCTGGCCCTGCTTAGCTTCCGAGATCTGATGAGATTGGATGCCACAGGGCTACGGCTGCAGGCGGTTGAGAAATAATGACTATAAATTAATTAGGTCATTTAATAAGATGCTTTATTTGACAACAAAATTATACACATACAACAAAATGTATATGACAACAAGGTCATATACATATTACTGGTCACCGTTTTACCTTTCCGCCTGCAGCCATAGTGCTGTGGCGTCTGATCCCATCAGATCTCGGAAGCTAAGCAAGGTCCGGCCTGTTTAGTACTTGAATGGAAGACTGCTTGGGAACACCAGATACTGTAGGCTTGGGAGAAGGACCTGGCAACCCCCTCCCAAAAATCAAGCCACCATTGAAAACCTTATGAATAGCAGAGAAGCACTGACGATAGTGTTTTGCCTGTTGTACATAGGGTCGATATGAGTCAGGTCCCAACTCCACGGCACCTAACAACTTCACCTTCATAATTCCTATTTTCTTCCTTTCCTACTAAAATCAAGCAGTCTGGGCTTTTTACTTTTATTTTTCCCAGAACATTAAGATAACTGAAAAGAGCAAAGACTGTCATGAATCAAGAGAAAGTATTCCTAATGTTGTAGGTAGCTAGAGCATTTCAATGGAGGCAGATAGATGACACTTGCTCTGCAAAACCTAATCTCTGATTGCAAACCTTGGATTAGAAGTACTAGTTGCACTCAAAATATTTAGGATTTGTCTACAAGCAATACTGTAAAACAATTTAAGAATAAAGCCATTGTGTTTATTTTTAACAGACCCTAAATATTTCCTGGGGCTGGGATTTAGCTCAGTTGATAAAGCACCACTCTGCAGTCTCCGAGGTCCTGGGTTTGATTCCCAGCACCGCAAAAATGGGAGAATGACTTGGCAATCCACTCCTGAGGCAATCCCGAAACAATCAGCCACTGAAAACCCTATGAGGGTTGCTATGAGTTGGACCCAACTTGACAGTACCTAACAACAACAACAAATATTTCCTGTAAGATTTCACTTCTGGGGAGTATCTAATGAAACAGGATTATCTCTGCTGTTAAGTTGTGAATTTCTCTATTGTTTTTATGGGAAGACTAGAGTCTGTTTTGCTTTTTTGAACATCTCCTTTTAATAGTAGTGACATGTGATTAAAAGGCAATGGGAATGAGCCAGATGTAATGGTATACATCTATAGTTCCAGCACCTGAGAGAATGAAACAGAAGGATCAGGAGTTCGAGGCTAGCCTGGGCTATACAGTGAGACTAGAAAAAGAAAGAAAAAATGAAATGAGAATGGAGTGGAGGATGGAAAGACTTGGCCCTGTATTGATAATTATTGAAATCTCTCTATTCTTTATAATTGAAAGTTTCCATAAAATAAGTAAAATAAAAGTAATAGGAGCGGAGAGAAATATTTGCTACTTTGTATTTGGAACTATACTTAGAAATAGGTAGAGGCACCAAGTTCTAAGTCCCTACTTTTCTTTCTGATATAAAAGTAGCAAAGAAACAAACTCGTGATCTACTGCATGAACAGGAAAATATCATTTTGACCAACTAATTAATGAAGCATTTGGCTTGCTCACTTTAATAAGAAACAATCACATATGAGCCTTAATATTAGGACATCAGCAACAACTTTATTCTTAGATAATTAATTTAGATACAATCCAACTCTTACTATACCTGAAAAGTACAGTCAACATTAATTTTCATAGACCGATTATTAAAAGATTAAAAAATAATTAAACAAGTGATGCTGGCCTTTTCATATTTGCCTTCCTAAATGAACCATGACATTAAGCATTTTTATTCATACCTCTGTGGAAATCATATATTGCTAACTCTTCCAAATGCCTGTTTTTATTTTCCTTTATATACAAATAAGGAGTTGTCAAATATTTTTCAAAACAAAATAAAGAAAATTGCATAGTCTACATAACTGTTATGAGTCTAAGATGATATATATATATGTATATATATATATATATATTCATCGAGATCACTTCTTTTCCTATTTTTAGGGTGATTCTCTTTTGTTTCCTTTAGAATTATTATTTCTCCATTACACCACCTTTGAGGTATTCACAATCCATTAGACTCATAACCTTCCAGGTCCTTCTTTAGAATCATTATATTTTCTCCTTTCTATTTTCTCAGCCAATTTGCTAGTCTAGATTATCAACATATCTTCAAAGAGTATATGATTCTCCAAAATTATAAACTACAAATGGTATTAGTTTCAGGAGTCCAAA
The DNA here is from genome assembly GCA_007922755.1 of Pedetes capensis. Lineage (NCBI taxonomy): Eukaryota > Metazoa > Chordata > Mammalia > Rodentia > Pedetidae > Pedetes > Pedetes capensis. Next base: position 104,054 of record VMDO01003401.1, on the reverse strand, counting down.
TGACTGGCAAACTCTACTCTTTACTGCATCCAATGAAAAGAAAGAGAGGGTTCTCCCTACTCAAATCTATGCTGACATTTTCATAGAAAAGTTAAATTATCCTGCCACCTCTTTTTATCTGTGTGATTTTTTTTTTTTTTTTTTTTTTTTTTTTTTTTTTTTTTTTTTTTTTTTTTTTTTTTTTTTTTGCAGCAAAGAGGCAAGTGCTCCACCGCTGAGCTCCACTCCCAGCCCCCTTTTTTTGTTTACATTTTGAAACAGAGATGGGATAAGTTGTGCAGGCTGCTTGTGGCCTGGAACTTGGGAATCCTCCTGCCTTACCCTCTCCAGTCACTGGAATTGCAGGAGCCCAAACTGTGGCTTTTCAAGACCAAAATTTTCTATGTCTCATCATCTTTATCTTATTTTGATATATTAATTTTTAGGAAAAAAAAAAAAAACTACTCAGTATAGTGAAATCCCTTTCTAATTGGATGAATGCCACACAGGAGAATAGGTACAAGTGGGGTTTAGCTCAATTGGTAGAGTGCTGCTCTGTGCTCTCTGAGTTCCTAATTTGGCAATCCTGAAATTATCAGCCATTGAAAACCCTGAGGATCACTATGAGTTACATCCAACTCGGTGGCACCTAACAACAAACAACAAATGGGACAAATATCAAAACTAATTAAGGTTTTTGGAATCAGTGTAAATTTTCTATCTCAGATGCAACTTTGAAAGTCTTGATAATAAAAATAAAATGTAAATCTCTCATTGTTGTTAGGTATCTGACTCATAGCGATGCTGCGTACAACAGGCGAAACACTACTGTCAGTGCTTCTCTGCTGTTCATAGGGTTTTCAATGGCAGATTGACTTTTGGAAGTAGGTTGCCGAGTCTTTCTCCCAAGTCTACAGTATCTAGTGTGCCCAGGCGGTCTCCCATCCAAGTACTAACCAGGCCCGATCCTGCTTTGCTTCCGAGATCTGACGGGTTCGGATGCCAGAGGGCCACGGCTGCAGGCTCTCAAGCATTCATGGCAGTTTTTTGTAAGGCCACCTAAATAATGAAAATGGAAATCTCAAGAAAACCTTGAAACTACCATACACTTTGGTTTCAGACATGAAAATAGGAGGAGAGGATTGGCTAGTTAGCTACAGAAAGATAAGGAAAAAATCACAAGGAAATCATCACATTAGGGGCAGAATAGAAAGGACCAATATACATCTACTGCTTCTAGTTTTCCTTCACCAAGAGCGTTGGTAGTACTCCAAGAACTCTTCCCTGACCTCCACTCTCTTTAAAAGCAAAGGATACATTGGCCTTAGGAGGTTAACTATGGCATTTTCCCTACCCCACGAACTCCCCTCAGATGACTGATTGGCCTACTACTGTCTCAACTATTTCAAACCTGTATTCAAATGTCACTTTCTCATTGAGGCCCCTACTTAAACACTGACAGTTTCCCAAGCCCTTTCCCAACTTCTGATTGCCCTCGGTGAATTTATATCTGTCTAGCCGATTTAGCTTAGTTGGTACAGCGCTGCGCTGCAGTCTCTGAGGTCCCGAGTTCAATTCCCAGCACGGCAAAAATGGGAGAAGGACCTGGCGATCCACTCCCAAGGCAATCCCGAAAGTTAACCATTGAAAACCCTGTGAGGGTCGCTATGAGTCGGACAACGACTCGACGGCATCTAACAACAACAACAGCCGACCATCAACTCACAAAGGCCCTCTTGGACACCCTTGTTGGTCTCTTCTCCTTTAAATGTTGCCTGAACGGGGCGGAGCCAGGTCCCAGGCTCACCAATAGGTGAGCGCGTGTCCGTAGGTGCTGCCCGTCAGCGTCGCTAGGGGCGGGCCTTGGAACGCCCGCCTAGTAGGCTGCGGAAACGCCTTTGCAGAAGGCTTAGCGCGTCATCGTGACGTTGGCGCGCCTGCGCCGGTGGCTCTGTTACCTACGGCGTTCGCGGAATCTTGCTGTATCGCGGGGTATTGCGGCATTATTATTGTTATTTATTTATTTTTTTCCTCTAGGCTTTTTGGGCCTTCTCTGATTCCACGATGTACCACAACAGCAGCCAGAAGCGGCACTGGACTTTTGCTAGCGAGGAGCATCTGGCGCGACTGCGGGGAGACGCCAACCGCAAATTCAAATGCAAAGCGGTAGCGAACGGGAAGGTGAGGTACCTGGTAGCCACCCTTGTGTCACGAGACGCCAAACTCTTAAGCAGCAATGGGAGCCCTTAGGGACCCCAGCGGAAGCTCGCTTCTTCCTCAGCAGCACAGAGTGTGTTTATTCAACAAATAGGCAAGCACTTTGCCAGGTTCTGTGGGTTCAGACATACAACGCTGTCCTTGTAGTCGAGTGGCGGATAAATAACGTCTTTGTAAAATGGCGAGGAAGAGACTGTACGATGCTGAGTTAGTGCAGAGCACGAGCTATTCACTTAAGAAGCAGGGATTTCGGGGAAGGTGTTTCTCAGCGAGTTGACGCGGAGAGGACAGGGACAGGTCATTACAGGCAGACACAACCCCTGGTGCAAAGAGGGAAGTCAGAAGTTACAAGGCAGGTCCGCGCAACGCTGGTGGTCATTACTGACTGAAGCTCAACCTGTGCGGCAGTGGCGTAGGCAAGCAACTTGTAAACGGAAGTAGGAATTTGAAGTTTATACGGAAACCGTGGGGAACTTTTGAAAGATTTGAAATGGAAAATTAGCCTTACCAGATGCCCCCCTTCTAGAACGAACCCTCTGACAATCGGGAAGGAAGTAGGTTGGAATGCGGGTGGGAGATAGGCGATAGTTCAGCCAAACCAGTTGAAGGTGGTTTGACCATGTCTTTTAGCCAGGTCCTTTTTACATCTCTCTGCCTAGTTTAATCTTCCTTGCAGGCTCCACCACCCATTCTGTCTCTTGCTTCTCTCCACGAAGTGTCCAATGCCTCCAAGCCTGTTGGTGCTGATCTACTTTACTTTTACCCTTAACATCGTTTTCATATCACTGATTTTAGCACCTGTATTAATTTCTTGGGGCTGCCTTTAAAAAAAAAACTAAAAACTGGGTAGCTTAAGTAATAGAAATCTATGGTGACATTTGTTGGTTTTTAACCTCAGTTTGTGTGAAACAGTGATTGAGAAAAGGATGATGGAAACTTTCCAACCATTGAAAATGTGTATCTTATTTTTAATTTTCAAGTAATGACATGAAACCTGTGAGCTTATGCACACTGTTATTATTTATACATTAATGAAACAAATGTACAGCTGACATTCAAGGAAATTGTGAAATGATGGTGTCGTTTTAGCTTATGTTCTTAAAGCAGTTTTGTGGGTAACAGAAGATCTATAAAGAAAAAATGACGTGTGGTATATTTCCCTTGTTGCAGATATAAACCACATTTAATCTGAGCAGAGAAGACAGTTTTATGATTACTTCACTGAGCTTGTGTTGTAATTTTTGCTCTCAAGGTTCTTCCTAATGATCCAGTCTTTCTTGAGCCTTATGAAGAATTGACGCTCTGCAAATACTATGAGAAAAGATTATTGGAATTCTGTTCAGTGTTTAAACCAGCAATGCCACGGTCTGTTGTGGTAAGTTATGGTAGTATTGAAGTATAATAGCTGGCTTCTGAAATCTGACCTCTACTAAATTTCTAATTAAATTTCCTATCCACTCTAAAAATTCATCTTGTTTGTTTAGTTTTTGTCTTCTTTTTAATAAAGACTTTATATCATGAATTGCTATGTCAGATCTTACAAAGTATTTCAAGTGTCATTGCATGCTCAAAAGAATTTTGAGGTCTGCCATATAGGTTGTGACATCCTCATTTTACAGAGAAAGAAAAAAAACTAAATTATTCTCCCTTCTGCATTCTCAACTCATGAGCAGTAGTATTGGGACTAGAATGTACTAGAATATAGACTAGGGCTTTTCAACTTTGTCATACTCTGTTTCCTTTTGAAATAATAGTTCATGCCCCAGATGAAGCTCATGCCTAAGATATTTTTTAAAACCTTGATTAGTAGAAGCTAGAGCGTTATCTTTTGGTTTAAAGAGAGTGAATAATTTTTGACTCAACAGATAATAACTCTGGTTATTTCTTTTTTTATAGTTGAGAAAAATTGAAATACATTGAAAATATCAAGTCCAGATGTATTTGTGGTGATTTCTTTTTCTTAGTGTACAGACCTTTATTTGAGAGATTAAAGATTCACAAAGAGTTTTGGAGACATGGTTAGTTTCTGTCTTGAAATTTGCCTTTTTTCTATTAAAGCATCAAAAATGCTACTAACTAGCCAAGTGTAGTGATATGCAGTGTAGTTGCCACTACTCAGGAGGCTAAGATGGGAGGATACCTTGAACCCACAAGTTTGAGACTAGCTCAGGCAATATAGCAGGACTCCATCACCAAAAGTAGTAGGTTTTAAGTGATCCTTTTGGTTGAAGGAACAATCTGTGAATGAACCTCTTTGTGGAATTTAAACATGTAAGATTGGTGAAAAAAGTACTGTTTTATATAAAATGATGAAAATTTTAATGTTTAAAATGAAATACTTTTTTTTAATGTTATATAATAGGTAAGGGCATTATGTTGGTTCTAACCAAATGATATAGTAGTTGAAAATACAGGCAGGTCTTAGTTCAGTCCAGCCCTGACCTCTATTAGATGTCTGACTTTGAATAAATTAACCTCCTTGACACTTAGTTTCCTGTTCTGTAGAGATAGTAATACTTCACCAAACTATTGTAAGGATTAAAATAGGTTGTTAGTTTTGTGCTTCGCACAGGATGGAACATGTTTATTTATGAAATGGGATGCACTCAGTTAATGGTAGGTGCTCCTTCTATAGTTCAGTTTGGCAGCAGTGATCACTGTTTATCACGGATCAGGAGTGGATTTTGACAAGGCTTTTTGTCTCAATTGTGTTATTGCGTTATTATTTTTGAAGATTGAGTGGGTAATATGTGACCATTTATATTTCTGTCCTTCAGTTTTTCTGATTCTAGACATTTCTGTTAAACTCTGAATTCCAAAATAAATAAACACACACACGTACATACTTTTAAATCCGGTGACTGTAGGAAAGATTACCCCAAGTGGGCTGGGGATAGACAACCAAAGAACAGGAAAAGATCTTTTCACTGTGGTGTTTTTAGAACTTTATCGCAATTTATTTTGATTAAAGGAAAATTTACAAATCTTAGTATTTGTTTGGAGGCCTTTTCAAAGAAACCTTTGCTTAAATAAGTTCCTTTTTGAAAAATTTAACATGTGAAAATAGATCCTGATAATATATATATTTTTTAACCTTAGGGTACAGCTTGTATGTATTTCAAGCGTTTTTATCTTAATAACTCAGTAATGGAATATCACCCCCGGATAATAATGTGAGTATGATTTTCTAGTTTATTGTTTTCATTAAAGAAGACTTTTATAATATGTGAACATTTATCTGTGGGGTATAAGTGTGTGTGCACCTGGTGTGAGACAGCAACAGAATTGACTTCCTAATTAAATGCATGCAATTCAGAATGTAAGATCCCTATTTGCTTTCATCTTCTATGTTATTAAAGGCATCTGAACTTCAACTTGTCCAAATTTAAATTGTTCTTCTCAAACCTAGCTACTCCTATAGAAAGCAAGATATTGCTTTCTATAAGTGACACCTTTACTCTCCCAATAGCCCATGGAGAATAATTTGTGGTAACTCTTCTCCATATCCATTCAGTTTACAGCCCTTGTAGCTCATATTCATTTCAGTTAAACAAAGCTATTTTGTTTCTTCCCTCTGCTAAGTACTATGCTTATCATTAAAGGTAAAATTAGTATGAGACTCATCAGAGAACTTACTGTGAATCACATCATTCCTCTTCCCACCAGTCCACTCAGGCCCCCATTCTTCCTACTTCCAAAAGCTCTGTGCAGTTGCTTTGTTCTGGTATCTCAAGTTCATGTAGTGGACTGGTGAATTTTATAGGTTTGTCCATAAGGTCATAATGCCCTGCTCAAATGACTTCAGAGACTTCCACTGATGACTTTCTGCAGTGTTCTTTTACCTTAACCTTTCCTTCATAGTTGTATAGTACATGTGTGTATATTGTTCTTTGTTTTAATTCTTCCATCTGCCTTTCATGTTACAAACCACTGTCCCTTAGTAGTTTTCCCAGATGTTAGGATGAACTATATGAAACTGCTATTGAGTCAATGATAATTGAATACTGTGACATATTATATAGTCCAACCTAATTTATTTTGTCCCATCCCTTCTAATGGATAAAAGTTTGAAGAGGAACTTTTTTTTAATTTCCTGCATTGTCTAATATAGTCACTTTTGAGTACTAGGCAATTTTAGGGAATGCATTTAGAAATATTTAGCAATTTCTCAAAGTACATCTACAGCCCACTACCATCCCTTATATTTCCCTCTAGGCTCACTTGTGCATTTTTGGCTTGCAAAGTAGATGAATTCAATGTGTCTAGTCTTCAATTTGTTGGAAACCTTCGGGAGAGTCCTCTTGGACAGGAGAAGGCATTGGAACAGATTTTGGAATATGAACTACTCCTTATACAACAGCTTAATTTTCACCTTATTGTCCACAATCCTTATAGACCATTTGAGGGCTTCCTCATTGATATAAAGGTAAACTTATTGATATGAAATCGACTAGTGGATATACTCCTTTGCTGTTATTCTTTAAAAGAATCCAAAATTATATAACCAGTTGTTGTTGTTAGATGCTATATAGTTGGGTCTGACTCATAACATCTCTCGGGGTTTTCAGTGGCTGATTGTTTTGGGATTGCTTCAAGAGTGGATTGCTACATCCTCCTCCCATTTTTGTGGTGCTAGAGATTGAACTTGGGTCTTCAGAGAGTGCGGAGCAGCATTCTACCAACTGAGCTAAACCTCAGCCTTTACAACCAGTTGTTGTTATTATTGTTAGGTGCCATCTAGTTGTGCCTGACTCATAGTGACTCTCATGGGGTTTTCCATGGCTGATTATTTCAGGATTGCTTCAGGAGTGGATTGCCATGTCCTTCTCCCATTTATAACTAGTAATTATCCTAAATTGTTACAACATGGGTGCAATCCATTAGCCCAGTCTGGACCTTTGGGATAATAGTTTTCAAACTTCAGTGTGCATTGAAATCACCTGAAGAACTTGTTAACTCAGATTATTGGTTAGGACCTTCAGAGTTCATGATTTAGAGATATGCAAATCCTGGTCCAAGGTCTTTAATGAAGACCATTCTGAGCTTAGAGTATTTCTTTTAAAAGACTAGAGTAACTTCTGACTCTAACATATATTATAGATCTAGGCCTGTTGACTCAAAGAAGTGTAAAAAAAAATTCTTAATTTTAAACTAAAAGATTGCTAAATGAGTTCCATTTTTAATGCTTTATGACCTTGACTAACAAATATAAGCATCAAAAATACTACTAAATAGCCAAGTGTAGTGATATGCAGTGTAGTTGCCACTACTCAGGAGGCTAAGGTGGGAGGATACCTTGAGTCCATGAGTTTGAGACTAGCTCAGGCAATATAGCAGGACTCCATGACCAAACAACCCCACTCAAGCATATGTGTATATGTATATGTATATATATGTGTATATATATATATGCACATATACACAAACATATGTTTATATACTTTTATATAACATGTATACTATATGTTTTTATATATGTAAACACTGACAAAGGCAACTTAAGCTGTTAGGTAGTCTGAGCAAAGTCAAAGAAAAGTCAAAAGCCTGATTGATTCATCTCAGTTGAGCACTCAGTCTGAGAAACTTGTATGTATGCTAAACAGCATGGTTGAGAGCGTTACTGTTGTTGTTAGGTGCTGTCGAGTCGGCATCCGACTCATAGCGACCCTCATAGGGTTTTCAATGGCTGACTGTTTCAGGATTGTCTCAGGAGTGGATTGCCAGGTCCTTCTCCCATTTTTGCGGTGCTGGGAATTGAACTCGGACCTCAGAGACTACAGTGCAGTGCTCTACCCACTGAGCTAAATCCCAGCCCGGTTGAGAGTATAGTCAGAAACAAAACTGGACTAGGTAAAGCTTTCGTAGACCTTACAATCTAATAGTTTAGACAACCCCTATGTATATCCAGTGTGCTAAATGTTATAGAGCTGGAAATACAAAATACTTTAAAAGGATTTAGCAAATTGCAGGATAAGGAAGACATTTCTGAGAAAGCATCACTTAAAATGAAATTCAGAGCAAAAATAGGTGAGAAAAAAATGTCCCCATCAGTCAAAGACTTCCTAGTCAAAGACTTAGATTCATGGTGCACTTACAAACCTAAGGGAAAAGGGGGCCACAAAGTACTTCTGCCTGAATAGAAGGCAGTGTTAAAGATTTTGAATAGAACAAAGGGAAGACAGAAAAAGGCTTAAGTTTAGAGAGAGGTATGATTGGATTTGCAGCTTGAAAAGGTACGTTGGCAACTTTATGTGTTAGCATGCCTGAGATTATTTATTGTACCTCTGTATGTATCAGGCATAATGTGGAGAATAGATTAGATTGAGTAGAGGGGTATCAGTGCCATTGGTAGTCCAAACAAAAGGTGGTGGTTGGCTTGACTCAGACAATTGCAGGGAGTATAGAGAGCTTTCTGGGCTTTAGAAATGGTAGCTGGAATTAGTAGAACATGAGCATTGATTGCATATAGAGAGTGAGGACAGAGGAAGAATCCCTGGGTTTCTGACCCAAGCATTCAAGTAGATGTTAGAACACTTACTGATAAAGGGAACACTGGTGCAGGAGAGATTTGTTGATGTTAGAGGAGTGTGGGGTGGATGAATATGGTTTGGGCACAATTAATTTTCTTTGTTTGCAATACATCCAGGTGGGTAGTTATTTAGGTCTGAAGGTCAGAGTAGAGGGTGAAGCCAGGGGTGTAGACTTGACTGGCATTGCCTAGCAGAATTTAGAGTGGATTGTCTATGAGAAACATTTAAAGAATAGTAAAGAAATGAAGCTAGTTAGGGAACTAAAAATTATCCAGAGATGTAGGATTTGTTGGAGAGGTGAAGGAACATAGAGTACTTTTAAAGGTGAGTACAGGAGCTCTTCAGTCCTGCTCAGAATTCAGGCCAAAAAAAAAAAAAAAAAAGTAGACTAATAATGTTTAATGTTGGTGCCTCTTGGGGAATAAATTAAAAGTGAATCTCAGCACCCAGGAGGAGGAGGCAGGAGGATTGTGAGGTCAAAGCCAGCCTGGGCTACATATATGGGATCAGGATCACTGTCTTCCATCACCACATCTTGTCTCACTGGAAGATCTCGAGTTCTAACATACATGGAGCTGTCATCTTCTCTGATCACAGTGACTTGTTCTGGATTACCTCCTGATAGACCTGCCTAAGGCTGTTTTACAATTAACTTTCTTTTTTTTAATAAGTAGGAGGAGTACACTTTAATGATAGAAAGTACGGTACAGTAAAAACATAAATCATGTAACACCAAGTTCTGTCGTATACCTAATTGTCGGGCTTTTATATGACTGGGAGCACAGTAGGTCTGTTTACACCACCATCACCACAAATATGACTAATGCATTGTGTTATGACTTTATGATGGGTATGACATCACTAAACCATAGGAATTTTTCAGCTCCATTTTAATTTTATAGGACCACCATCATATGTATGGTCCATCATTGGTGGAAATGTGGCGTATTATGGTATATGTAACCTGGATTAAGCATTTTTTCTTTGAAGTGGAAAAAGATGGAATGATTGAAGAAAAAGAGGGACTGCTAGAAATAAAGGAAAAGGAGAGTGCTTTATTTTGTGGAAGAGACTGCTGCATATTTAAGTGCTGATCCAGGGAGCTAGTAGTGAGAGAAAGGTTAAAGGAAAATCAGAGAATATGTAACTTGTCACTTAACAACACCTAACGATAACAGTGTAGCTCAGTTTTCTCTTTGGATGAAGGTAGTGGGGTTTAGCATGGGCTTTGAAAGCAAGGTGGGAAAATTAGCCTTAGAGAGAATAATAGCTCTTGCTTTTAACAGAGAGAAAAAGGAAAGTATGCCTGGGAATTTGGTACTGACGGGAAATGGTGCCTTCTTTGTTAAAAGCAGAGATAATTTTCTGAGAATGGTGGCTTATTGATGACATTGAGACAGGTAGAAAATGTTTATCGTAGCCACTGAAAAATGAGAGAGCAAATTTTACATGGACACATTGGTAGGCAGTGTTAGGTTTACTGAGGTAGTGGGCATTCATTTGTAGTAACATTACCAGACTTCTCGTGTGGTTTTCTCTGGTAGTACCGTGAAATCTACGTATAGTTGTAAAGCAGGTTGGTTGGATTCAAATGCTGTTGAAGTTTAGACAAAAATGTGTTGGCAGTATGTTGGAGCAGGGAATTAGGAGGATTAGAGGACCCTAATGAGTGGGTATAAGTAGAGGGATTTGTGACCAAAGGTTCTGAGGAGAGAGAATAGATGTGAACTAATTAAGCAACTGCGGCCCTAGGTTCAGTCCTCAGCACCACAAAAATGGGAGAAGGACCTGACAGCCCACTCCCAAAACAATTAGCCATGGAAAACACTATGAATAGCAGAGAAGCACTGACATTGTTCCTGGCATGGCACAGACTCAGGGAGTGTTTCATTCTATTGTGCATAGGGTTGACTCAGTAGCACCTAACAATAACAACAACAACTGGGGGAGGGGAATATTTGTGGTCAGACTAGAGTGAATTTATCATATCAGTGGTCAGGCACTTGGGAATAATGACAGGGCCTGCATATGAATATATAATTGACCTGGGATATTTTGTTTTAGAGTATAAACAAGATTTCTTACCGTTTCAGGTCTGATGTAAATCTGAGGAATTAGGATTTAGGTTTCATCTTAAAGGATATAAGGAATTATCAGGAAATATGAGGCATTCCATATTTCTAAAGCATATTCTAAAAAGCAATTTTGTAGCCGGGCACGGTGGCACACGCCTGTAATCCCAGCAGCTCGGGAGATGGAGGCAGGAGGATCGCAAGTTCGAGACCAGAGGCAGTCTGCGTAATTTAGTGAGAATTTGTCTCAAAAAGTAAACAACTGGGGTGGAAGTACAGCTCAGTGGTCCAGCACTTGCAAAGCATATAAGCATGAAGCCCTGGGTTCAACTCCCAGTACTGCAAAAATAAATAAATAAATAAATAAATAAATAAAAGTTGTAGTTATATGGGGAAATCTGATAGAGTCACCATTCATTTCCATTTACTTTTCCCAAAAACTACAGTTTAAGAGAAATTTCATACAAAAATAAGGTGCTATGGTGATTCCAAAATGTGTCGTCATATCTGAATCACCTGTATTTCTGGGGAAATCTTTACTTGGGAGTATGTGTTCTTAGATCTGCTTTAAACCCAGGGGAATCTCCAAGAGTTTCCCCTTCCTTCCTTTTCCTTCTTTTCTCTTCCTTTCTTTCCCTCCCTTCCTTCCTTTCTTTCCCTTCCCTCCTTTCTTTCCCTACCATCTCTTCTTTCCCTTCCTCCTGTTCCTTTTTAGTTGGAAAAGAACAAAAATAAAGGATTAACATAAATTGAGAATAATATCAAGTACTACTATGTTAGAAACTTTAGATATGCTACTTTAAAGCATATGGGATGGGATTTAGCTCAGTTGGTAGAGTGCTGCTCTGTACTCTCTGAAGCCCTGGGGTCAATCCCCAGCACAGCAAAAAGAAGAGAAGGACATGACAGTCCACTCCCAAAACAATCAGCCGCTGAAAACCCTATGAGGGTTGCTATGAGTTGGACACAACTTGAGAGCACCTAACAACAATAACAACACTTACATTTCTTACTGTGGTTGTGTTCCAAAAAGTTTGAAAGCCACCAAGTTAAAGGATAATACCAGAGAAGACAGATTGTTGAACATTCAGAATTTAATGACTGTAATTTTACCACATTGTAATGGTATACACCAGTCTTACTTTGGGGGACATAGGAAAAGAGTTACTTTTATGAAAGCATTCTGTATTAAGCATTTTCTGGTCAGTATAGTTTTTAACAGCTAATTACTCCATTAAACTCAGAAACAATAACATTTATAAACTTTCTCTCTAGACTCGATATCCCATGTTGGAGAATCCAGAGATTTTGAGGAAAACAGCTGATGACTTTCTTAATAGAATTGCATTGACGGATGCTTACCTCTTATACACACCTTCCCAGATTGCCTTGACCGCCATTTTATCTAGTGCCTCCAGGTCTGGAATAACCATGGACAGGTATTAATTTGTGTTTCACCTTACATCAGATTCAGTCACTTAACTGAGTTGAGTTCTTAGTGGAGTGTGAGTTTTTAGTAAGGTTTATTTATGGCAATTGTCCCGAATATCACTTGTAATGGGAAGGTTGGTGAGGTAAGAAATTAAATCACCTTTTAAGGAAATCTTTGAAAATTAAGTGAAGTATCATTGAGCTAAGAATATCTTTATGAGTAAAGTAAAAGTGAAACAGGTAATCTGCAAAAACTGGTATAGCTATCAGTATATCTTAAATTTTCAAGTTTATGAACTGGTAAGCCACCTCAGTACAGCAAATACATCTGCTTTGTTTTATCATTATACATGTTGTAGAGACATTTGTGACACATGGATTTCAGTAAAGATTTATGGAAAGAATAATGTTATAGGGAATATCCAAATGAGTTGTAAGTGAACCATAAGTAGCTGGGGATGTAACTCAGTGATAGAGTTTGCCTATCAGGTACAAGACCCTAGGTTCCATCCTCAGCCCTGAAAAAAAAAATATAGTGGTAGTTGATAAATAAATGCACACTGAAAACCAGGCTCTGTGATAAGCATTTTACATGAATTAAACCCACTTGATTCTTATATTATTTTGTGCAGATTAATTAAATATTATATCCACATACAACACTATTACGGTATGGGTATAGTATTTAAATGTTGTTGTTAGGTGCCATGGAGTCGGGTCCCCTTCACAGTAACCCTATGTTCAACAGAACAAAACACTACCAGGTTCTGTGCCAGGCACACAATATGCAACAGAAGGCATGGCTGGATGGCTGGAGAAAATCTAGAGAAAAGCTGCCGGGGAAGGCTTCGGCCCGTGGAAAATGTCCACACCTAAAAACCCTATTTTGCTATCTCCATCCTTGGGCATACACCCTGCATACATGCAGACATGATACAACCCTGCCTATGTACAGTGAGCAGAACATGCAAACATAAATAGTAAATAACCCTTCCCTGACTCACAAGAAAATATACTTTAACCCCCATTTTCCCTGACTCATAAGAATGATTAACATTATAAGAGCCTAATAAAAAGAGCTTGAGACACTCACTCAGTGGGTGGGGGACAGTGTACCCAAAGGCACTGGCCCCCTACCTTGGTTTCTCTGACACTAACTCTTGGTGTGCAGAGTAACATTTCTTCTTTTTCTTCATTCCCTGGCACCATGGCTGCTGGACAGTCATGACAATGATCATTTTTATGTTTAAGCCCATTGTGGCAGTGACTGTCAGTCCATCTAGTTGAGGGTCTTCCCTTTTTTGGTCAACTTGTCACTCTTCCAAATGTGAAGTCCTGTAGGGATATGTCCCTCCTGACTATGTCCAACACAGCCTAGCCGTCCTTGGTTCCAAGGACCACTCTGGTTGGACGACTTCTAGGACAAATCTGTTGGTTCTTTTGGAAGTCTATGGTATATTCAATATTGTTGTCCAGCACTATAATTCTAAAGCATCAGTTTTTTTCTTGTCTCCCATATTCAGGGTCCAGCTTTCACAACCATGTGATGCAACTGAAAATACCATGGCATAAGTCAGGCATGTCTTCATCTTCAATGTAACATTATTTTTCAGCATTTTACAGAGAGGTCTTTTACAATAGCTTTTCCCAGTGCAATGCATCTTTTAATTTCTTTACTGCTGCTTCCATGGGTGTTGATTATAAAACCAAGTAAAGTAAAATCTTGGAAATCTTGGACAACCTCAATTGGTCCATTTATCATGAAGTTGCTTACTGACCCAGTTGTAAGGACTTCTGCTCTGTTGATGTTGAATCACAATCTATACCAAAGGCTGTGTTCTTTGATCTTCATCAGTAAATGTTTCAAGTCAACTTCATGTTCAGCAAGCAGAGTTCTGTCATCTGCATAACGCAAGTAGTTAATGAGTCTTCCTCAAATCCTGATGCCATGTTCTTCTTCATAAAGTCCAGCTTCTTGGATTATTTGCTCAGCATAGAGGTTGAAGGGGTATGGTGAAGGGATGCAGCCCGGATGCACTACTTTCTTGACTTTAAGTCAGGCAGTGTTTCCTTGTTCTCTTCGAAGGCCTGCCTCCTGGTCCATCTATAGATTCTTCATGAGTACCATTAAGTTCTCTGGTATTCCCATTCTTTGCAGTGTTTTCCATAATTTGTTATGATCCACACAGTCAAATCCCTTTACATAATCAAAACAGATATCTTCCTAGTATTCCCTGCTTTCAGCTAACATCTGTCTGGTATCAGCAATGACGTCACTGGTTCCACATCCTCTTCTGAATCTGGCTGGATTTTCTGACAGTTCCCTGTTGATACACTGCTGCATTTGCTTTTGAATGATCTTTAGCAAAATTATACTTGGGTGTCATATTAAGGAAATCATTCAGTAACTTCCACATTTGGTTGGATATCCTTTCTTGGGAATAGGTACAAATATGTATCTCTTCCAGTCAGTTGGCCAGGTAGCTGTTTTACAAATCTCTTGGCATAAACAAGTGAGCACCCCTAGTGCTGCATCTATTTATTGAAACATACCAATTGGTATTCCATCAATCTCTGTAGCCTTGTACTTCACTAGTTCCTTCAAGGCAGCTTCCATTTCATCCATCCATTCTTCCTTCCCCTTCGTCCATCCATTTGTTCCTGATCATATGCAGCCTCTTGAAATGGTTGGTCATCCACCAGTTCTTTTTGGTATAGTGACTCTTGTGTTTTCCTTCCATCTTCTTTTGATGTTTCCTACATCATTTAGTATTTTCCCTATAGAACCCTTCACTATTGCCACTAGAGGCTTGAATCTTTCAATTTCTTAATAAGCTTGAGGAAAAGAGTGTGTTCTTCCCTTTTGATTTTCTACCTCCATCTCATTGCACATCATTATAATATGTGATTTTTGTCTCCTCAGGTTGCCCTTTGAAATCTTGTTTAGTTCTTTAACTTCATCCTGTCTTCCTATTACTTTAGCGGCTCATCATTAAAGGGCAAGTTTCAGAGTCTCTTTTCACATGTAATTTGGCCTTTTTTTCCTATCTTTTTAATAACTATTTGCTTTCCTCATGAATGATGTCTTTGATGTTATGGCACAACTTGTCTGGTCTTCAATCATTAGTGTCTAAGACATCAAACCTTTTCTTGAGTTGGTGTCTGAACTCTGGTGGGATATACTCACTGTCATATGTTGGCTCTCACACACTTTATTCAGTTTGAACCTGAGCAATTGATGGTCTTATCAACAGTCAGTCTCAGAGAGTGCAGGACAGCACTCTACCAACTGAGCTAAACCCCAGTATTTAGCTGGGGAGGTGGAATAAGGATAAAGCAAATACTATTGTACTTAAGTTGCCCACCAAATTAAACAATTTTTTACCGTCTACATATTTCTCTATGATTTTTTAAATATTCTTGATTTTGTTCCTAAAAATACCTGAGGAAAAAAAGATGAAACTTGCTAAAGTTAAACTATTTTATGTTTATACTCTCTTACCTAGAATTTCAAAATCCATTGATAAGGTGACAGCAAACATAAGCAGATGTAATTTAGTTTTTATCTTAGTAGCAATATTTATGTTTCCTCACAGAAATGTTAACATTCCTGATTATAGGACACTGCCTCAGACATCACTAGGGTATTTCACATATCACAGTATATATTCTGGGTTAGTTTTCTAAGACATGAACAATCGTAATTTTCAAAATGTGCATAGCATGTAAGGGATGGTGGGCTTATGTTTATTTATGATGTGCTTCTTTTCTACAAACCTAACTCACTAACTTTATAAATACATACATTCAGTACCACAGTGATTTATATTCCATTTATTTACTAAGCAAACATTTGTTGAGTGCCTTCTGTGTACTACTATGCACTGCATATTACGTTTTTGGAATATAAAAATGTACAAGGTAAAAATCCCTGGCCTACTTAGGAATGATAGCCATGTGAATAATTAATGTGTGTGGAGCTTAGGTGTGGCATTTTTATAAGGGAAAAAGAACTCTTTATTTTGTAATTCAGATAACTGAAGTTTGAGTAATGTGTTCAGGCATCTTACGTGGTATGCATTGCAAAAGGTCTATTGGTGAAATTTGTTATGTAGAGTGAGATGAAGCATCTTGAGTTCCAGATTAGAGGTTATTTTACTTTAGAAATTTAGCTATAATTCCAGATAGGCACAATTGAAATTGTGGTACTTTGGGCTCATTGCAAAGTAGGCAATCTTTGACAGCATTTCAAGAGACTGTAGGGATTTGGGGTGGAGTGGGGTTGTTTTGCCTTTAAAGAAGTGCTTTCCAGGCCTTATTAGCATAGAACTAATTTATAGGCAAGTTTTTGGATTACATGGAAATTATATTGATGATTTCAAAAAGGGGAGGCCCTTGTGCTGTTGTCATTTTCTAGACAGTGCCTCAGATTATTACTCATAGGATGTTTTCTTGTTAGTTCTTGGTTCTCTTCTCTTTGTGGTAGATATAAAGCTTTATTTCTTATCTGCTGATATGACTCTTTAAGTATTCTTACTTGCCTGTGGATTTAAAAAAAATCAAAATGTTGAAAGTCTTAGGATTGAGAGTAAGGGTTTTTAAAAACTTTCATAGAGGTAAAGAATGTGGCCAGCTAAATCTTATAGCCAAATATGTCATTCTTATACTTAAAAAACTGCAAAGAAAGGAAGAATAAAAAGAAACAAACAAAAGTGGTAAACGTGTGAGTAATTTTAGGGAGAAAGGAGAAAACTAATGTAGTTACTTTGAATTACTTATAACTAGAGATGCATTTTTTGTCAAGGAAATTACTCCCACATCCAAAGGCAGTTTCCCTCAGACGATAAACACATAATATCAAACATAGTTATCAAAACCTTGTAATAGTTTAAATAATCTAGAAACTTTAAGATATGTATAATAATAGTTCCTAAAGCACTGCTTTTCCATTTTTAAAACTTTATCCAGGAGAAAAATGAATTTCTTATTTATGTTGGAAGACTTCTTTATGTTTTGAGAATCTGTTCACTTGGGCTTTTATCAACTATAGGCCTGCAGCCATACCACTGTAGCATCAGATCCCCTCAGATCTCAGAAGCTAAGCAAAGTCAGGCCTGGTTAGTCCTTGGGTGGGAGACTGCCTGGGAATATCAGGTGCTGTAGCCTTGGAAGAAGTACATGGTAGCCCACTCCCCAAAAAACAGCCAGCCTTTGAAAAACCTTATGAATAGCAGAGAGGCACTGACAGTAATGCTGGACATGCCAGTGTCACATGGTGTTTTGTCTGTTGTACCTAGGGTTGCTATGAGTCAAACGTGGACTTGAGGGCACCTGTTAACAACAGCAGGTCAAGCTTGGGTACATAAGAATTCAGAGCGACTAAATATTTAAATATACAAGTTATATGTTTATACTACTGTCATTGGTTCCATGAAAAACAGATAATTAGGCTTTATATCACATTGATGGAAAAGCATTAACTCCTTTGATTTGAACTTCATGTAAATAAGATATAAGAGATTTATAAAGCATAGGTGATATTCTCGTTGGTTTGAATGTTACTCCAAAGAAGTGCAACTATAGGGAAATGACTTACAGTTGAGAATCCTTAAGGGGAGAGAGATTCTTTACTAGTGCCACATTCCAGATCTACTGCTTTTGAACTTTCTAACTTTGGGCTAGTAAATCTTCTACTATCTACTTCTATTATAAGTCTACTATAAGTCATGACTTATCCATCCCTATAATTCAGATTCCTTATCCATTAAATGAAGTTAGACTTAAAGAATATATCGGCCACTTAATAAAAACATAAATACTGAGTGTTACTACTGTTTTTATACTGTTTTCCTTCTGACACCATATATATTGCAAAACTGAAATTAATTAATTTTGAATAGTACACAACTTTTAAGCTAACAGTAGTAGTAAATCTTTAAGACTATGATAGTGGTGTAGTATACTTTTATTGAATTCAAATTATTATTTAATACTTTTTAAAGTAAATTAATCTTAAAATTACCCTTGATGATGTGAATAAAGCAGCAATTTATGATACTATGTTTTCTCAATATGTTGTATGTTTTCAGTACATTAATGTGTTTTCCTTTCTTTGCCAGTTATTTGTCAGAGAGTCTAATGCTGAGAGAAAACAGAACTTGCTTGTCACAGTTACTAGATATAATGAAAAGTAAGTAAAATAGAACATTTTGCAAAATGGTCTTACAAAGCTGCTTTCTAAAATAATTATCTTGGTATTTAACTTGACGTAACAGATTTTTGTTTAGATTTACTTTTACTGAATTACTGTATTACAGAAGCATTAAAGATACATTGGAGTACAGATAAAAGTTATATCTCCATTCTTAATTGCCCATGGCATACTGAATTTTGATGGCTATTGGGCCACTCTTAAGATTTAGAACTCAATTTTGTTTGTTCCCAAACCTGTCTGTACCTGTTGTTGTTAATTAAACTTGTAATTTAATATTGAACCAATAACACATATTGCAGATCTTAATTTTGCATGATAGTAAATGGGTGTATATTTTAATGTTTAAAATGAGGATGTTTCATGTGAGGTAGTTTTCTTGATTCTCTGCTTAAAGTGATGTTGGCTTTCCTCTTGAGAATGATGGATTTGAGATTTGAGTCATGAACTGTAGGTTACTATCTTACCACTAGAGGGCTCATGTTCAAAGCTGATTTGGCCATAGATATAGTTGTTGTGTTGGTAGAGCACTGCACTGTAGTCTCTGAGGTCCCGAGTTCAACTCCCAGCACCACAAAAATGGGAGAAGGGCCTGGCAATCCAATCCAATCCAAGGCAATCCCGAAACAGTCAGCCATTGAAAACCCTATGAGGGTCGCTATGAATCAGGGCACCTAACAACAAACAACACCTAACAACAAACAACACAGTTGTTAGGTGCTGTGGAGTTGTATCCCACTCATAGCAACCTTCATAGGGTTTTCAGTGGCTGATTGTTTCAGGATTGCCTCAGGAATGGATTGCCATGGCCTTCTCCCATTTTTGCAGTGCTGGGAATCAAACCCCAGACCTCAGAGACTGCAGAGCAGCGCTCTACCAACTGAGCTAAATCCCAGTCCCATAGATAATAGGATCATAGAATTAATAGACAAGGAGGAGCCTTAATGATAATCCACTGTACTTATTTTAAGCTTACAGTTGTATTACTTACTTGTCAGTACCTTTATTTTGCTCTGCCTGTTTTAATATGTAATAATACCTCTTCATAATATACTCAGAGCTTTAATATTAAGATATAATGTTTTGAAGATACTGTCCTAAGGATGTTGAGTAATAAGTACTAATTCAGTTAAAACAGTACAGCAGTAGTTGCTCATTTGCAGCACACAGCTATAAGCCCTAGATCTCTCATCATTCCTCTAATATTGAAATTTATTTTGGTTTATTTATAGCTGAAAAACAAGACCAGCTAGAGGATGTTTTTGTAATTGTACAGTTACTGATAGTTTGTTTTTAACTTTAGTAAAGGAGGATAGTTTTGTATAGGACCTACATTTTGTTAAATCGAAGGATCACTGATAGCTTTTTAGTAAGCATTCCCCGTTGTTACGTGTTATATAGTAAAGCTTCTTTTATAAACAAGAAATACATTCTTGGTCCACTACCTGTAGGATAGAATGTTATGAATATGGTTGGTGGTAGAAAATAAAGCATGTTTGGGCAACTATGTAAGAATTTTTTTCAAAAAACCTTGAAATGGAGCAAAACCTGAACATGGTAGTATTTGTAAAAAATTAATACTAACTAGATTATACAGCATGGTTATCATAATGTTAGGTGTGCTCAAGTTGGGTCTGACTCATAGTGACCCTACATTACAAAATACAACCATACACTGTGCCATGCACATGATCTTTTTTATGTTTGAGCCTGTTGCTGCAGTCACTGTGTTGCTTCTCAATTTCAGTCATGCCACATCAGCAGATGGTGGTCCCAGGGACTTCACTTCTACCATTAAGTAAGATCGAGTCTACCTTGAGGAGGCAGCTCTTCCCTAGTCACTTTTTTGAATGCCTTAGCCTAGGGGGCTCATTTTCCAGCACTATATTTGACAGTGTTTCTCTGGTATTCACAGGGTTTTCAATGACTATTTGTTTCAGAAGTGGGCTTCCAGGTCCTTCTCCCTAGTCTGTCCTAGTCTGGAAGCTTCGCTGAAACCTGTCCCCTATGGGTGGCCTTGCTGGTATCTGAAATACTGGTAGCATAGCTTTCCACATCACAGCAACATACAAGCCCCCACAGCATAAGCTGACAGACACAAGAGGGTGCTTATCTTTATATGCTATGTGTAACATGGGATAAACAACAGACTGCCATAATTACTTGAATTTAAAACTATGATGCTTTTTGGATTTTAATCCAGATTGTTACAGATCTTGACAAGAATACTCAAGAATGGCTTCTTTTGTATGAGAACAATGCTTTTCTATTACCTAGTACAAATCCATTTTTTTAAACCTCCACATAGGCATGAGAAACTTAGTAAAAAAGTATGAACCACCCAGATCTGAAGAAGTTGCTGTTCTGAAACAGAAGTTGGAACGATGTCATTCTGCTGAGCTTGCACTTAATGTAATTACGTAAGTAAATGTGACAGAATTATTCAAGTTATGTTATCCAATCCAGCTGATCCTTAAATTGTTTCACTGGCAAGTTTGTTCATTTAGAGGAAACTAGCTTACTTAGTAAGTCAGATTTTTAAAAGTTTGTAGTGTAGTTTTAATGGGATTAGACGTAAGTAGCTTGGCTTTCATCCCACAGTTCCAGTCCTACCATCACTAATATGTTCTTTGACTTGCACATCTGTCCCATTCTGTTCCTCTGTGAAATATCAAGGGTCAGAATCTTCCTAGGGAATCCCTGAACTTTTTCCTGCCCTTGTAATCTTTGGTCTCTTCATTTACCTGATATTTGGTTTAAGCAACAAGTATACTTCGCCATACTTATTACTGTTTGCTAGGGTAGGGAAACTTGGTATATTTCCCCAGAGACAAACTTTATATTGAATCAATAAGAAAATGTGCTGTTAGATCTGTTATAACCACAGGAACATTCTTAATGCGTCTTAATTTATAGGCTAATGTGGAATTCACTGTAAAATTTCCACTTTGCTTTGTATAAAGGATCCATTTAAATCTTTCTGAAATTTAAGTAGGTGATAGGAATGATACAACTTCTAATTTGAAAGTTCTTTTACTTTATTTGTTAAAACTTAATGCGAGTTAGCTGCAGCATCTCATATTTAAGGTACACTTGAGGTATTTTAATCTCTTTAATTGGTGAGTAAATGCTAATAAATATGTATGAGAAACTGGAACAGCATTCCAAAGCATTTAGAAGAGGTACACATGACTCAAATACTTGAACTATACAGTTGTGGTAGAGAAAGGTCCAGGGATGTGTGAAGTGTGCAAAATATAGGACTTTTATTATAACTATAACTATACTTTTAGAGCATGGCTTTGCATGTTAACTTGAAATTAGATTTCACTTACGGGTTTCAGTAGTAATTAACAAATACTAGAAGGTTATAAAGAAGAAATTTGACTTTACTGAATAAAAGTAATGCAGTACCCATTGTGTTTCACATTGATTTTGAAACAGCCTTAAAACTAGGGATTGATAAACTATAGCCCACCAGCCAAGTGTAGCCTCCACTGTTTTCTGTAGAAATAGTTTTACTGGAACATGTAGCCTACCCATTAGTTTATACATAATTGTAGCTGTTTTTCATGCTCTGGCAGAAAAGCCAAATGGTTGTGTCAGAAACAACTATATGGTCTGCAAGGCCTAAAATATTTACTAGTTGGCCTTTTATAGAAAAAATTTACTAAGCCCTGGATTTACTAAGCCCTGGATTAGACCACTGAAGTATTAGTCCTGCTTTTCTGGCTCCGTAACTGAGTGGTCCATAATCCAAGGTTCGCAACTGCCAGAGTTTAACTTTTACTCCAGGTTACCATTGCTTTGTACTGTGCCAAGGAAATTGTACATATTTGAGTATTTGTAGAGTGCTTCTCTGTTGAGGACTTTTTAAAATTTTATTACATACACTTGAAAAACAAGTTTCTAGAAAAATTAAATAGACGTACAAAAAGTTCAAATTTTATTAGATTTAACAGTCAAAAGTTATTCTGTCAACGTGATGTAAATTTTTTTAAGTACACAATTTCTGTACTATTAATCTCACTGGAAACTGGAAGTATTCTGAGTAGCCCTACTTTAGCACACAATTTTTTTCCCTTGATCTTTAAAATTCTTTCACCTTTTTTTTCTTATTACACAAGAATTGAGTGGTTAGTATAGGTAGATCCAAAGTTCCCTTTGACCAAAACCAAAATCTCAATCATGAAATCAGAAGTAGCTTATCAGTTGGTGTTTACTTTTGCCAGGCTTTTGTGGGTGTGTAAAATATTTTAGATTTCACTTGGTATTAATGTCTTCACACATACCGTATAACACTTAATATTATCATCAGTCTTTAACTTTTGCCAGTCTGAGTGAAAAAAAAAAATAGACCACAATTGATATTTTGTATTTCCCTGATTACTATGAGTTACTGATGTTTCCATGTTTAATAAGTCATTTATATTTCTTGTGTATTGGTTATTTATGATCTTTGCCCAGTTTTCTGGCATCATTTTCTTATAATGCTTTAGAAATTCTACATGCTCCTGTTTTTTTTTGTGATACAACTATCCTATTCTTTTCATTTTATATATAGAAAATTTATTTTGCTATATTGTTTCACATTTGATGAATATCTTTTCTTTAATATTTTGCTTTCTGTTTAGCTATTAAAACCACTTAAGACTTGGGATTAGTGAGATAATTTTTTTCATATATTAATTTCTTCCCCAGCTTTTGAATATTCCATGTTTTTTTGTTGTCTTCTTTTTAAATTCATCAGTATACATAATCATTTTTATCTATGTACTTTAATTACTGATGTACAGTTGTTAACACAGCACCACACTTTCAGTTACCAGAGGTTTTATAGTGGTGTTTTTTGTTTTTGTTTTTTGAGACAGAACTTTGCTCTATAGCCCAAGCTGTCCTTGAGCCTCCTGAGTGTTGGAATTACAGGTGTACATCACCACACCCAGCTGTAATGTACTTTTATAAGAATGGACAATGTCCTCCAACGCTGTTCCTCTTCAGATTCTCTTTGCTATGTTTGTTTGAGACAGGATCTCACTATATAGCTGAGGCTGGCCTCAAACACATGATCCTTTTGCCTCATCCTCCTGAGTGCTGGGAATATAGGTGTGTAACACCATGCTTGGAATCTTTGTTATATTTTGTCATAATCCTTTTTTCATAATCTTCCCCAGCTGCATGTTAGACTTGGCAAACTCCAAGAAAAATTTTCTCGATATTTTAATTAGAATTGCATTCAGTTTAAACATTGATATGAAAAGTACTGTCTTCAAATCCATAACTTTTTTTATCTCTTACCACTTATCCAGGCTCTGTTCTTCAGTGAATATATATTTCACATGCCCTTGCTAATTTATCCCTAGATATTATATAGTTCCTATTTCCAATATCAGATTGCTTAGCAATAGTTGTTTAATTACAGGAAGAAAAGGAAAGGCTGTGAAGATGATGAATATGTATCAAAGAAACCCAAACATGAAGAGGTATGTTTACTCTAAAGATAAACTTGAAATCATTTTTGTTAAGACATTCAGGAGTGACATACAGTTAAGATTCATTGTTCTTGAGTTATAAGCATTTTAGACAGATGTTGTGGGGGTAGGGATCAGTTTTAAGACAAGGGTCTCATTACATAGCCCAAGCTGGCCTCAAATTCTCCATCCTCCTGCCTCAGCTTCCTAAGTGTTGGAATCACAGGTATTTGCCAGCAAGCATAGTATAAGTTTGGGGTTTTAGTCTTCATTTTTTACATCTTTACGTACGTTGTCCATTATTAAAGGGAGTTTTCTTCTCTCTTAGCCTGATCTAAAGCAGTGTAATAGTTACTTGTTGAAGAATCCTTCCTATGTTCATAGAAGGCAGCAGCGGTACATATACATGAAAAATATTTGCTTTATTTCTTCTCCAAGGATTCGTCCCTTCCTCATTTCTTTAAAATTGTACCTGGCAAGTAAGATATAAATAATCAGAAGCAGAAGGTCAGAACTATTATCTTTATTTCTCATTGGAGTAGGCTGGTGAGATCATGCCAATATAGTAAAGTCAGTATACCACAAATTTCCCAGGTTTATCAATCTACTGTCATCAGCATTTTCCTAAAGGGAGGTAAGGAGGTGAGTGACAGCTGATTATGCTTCAGTATATTATCCTTACCACATTTTTTTTTCCTTCTTAGGATGAATGGACGGATGACGACCTGGTAGATTCTCTTTAACCATTTGAAGTTGATATGTCTGTGCTAACTAATCAATGGAAGTAGGAAGCATATCTGGCTTTTATATTTATCTTAAAAGTATGATGTGAAAACATACAAATGTGTTAAAATTTTCTATTTTTAAATATTTTTTCTTTTCCTGATAGCCTTATATAAATTAAAACATCTTCAAAGAGCCAAAATGGCATCTACTTTGGATAATCTACCCACTGTGACTAATATCAAATTAGTCTTCCCATGGTGACCAGATTAAAACTGCAATTTGCCTGTATTGTTTTAAACAAAATGTGATAAGCAAACCTATTTTTGATAAAAAAGCACCACAAGCCTCTAAATTTAGTAATCATGTTTACAAGTGGTAAGGCAATGCGTTTTGTCCTCCAGAGACAAATGCTTTTCGAATACTATCCTGATGTACTTAGCTGTTTGTGTTTCTGTAGAATTGAACTATAGAATGTACAGTAAATGTTACTTGGTACTGAAAAGTAGTCATTGCAGGTAATAAATTTTTTTGTTCTCATTTATTAGAAAACATTCAGATTAAAAAAAAAAAAAACAAATAACCAGTACTAAATAGTTACCTAGAAAAAAAATCTTAAATTGCTATAGATAAGCAGGTAGTAGTAGCAAATTGTATATTTATTCAGTTTTATAACCTATAAGTGAATTCATATAAATAAGTGTTACAGTTATTAGGCATTTTGTTGATTAAATATGTTCAAGAAATTGAATTCAAATTGAAATAAATTGATAAAAAAGCAACAACAAAAAAATAGAATACAGTACCAAATTACTTGGGTATAAAATAGGGTTGCCTGTACTTTGCAATATGACCTTATACCTCTGTATGAGTTTCCCAAGTTGAAAATGGGGGAAATAATGATGCTATTCTTCACAGGATTAATCACAGCAGTGCCTTTGTATACCATTAATATTTATATATTGATAATATAATAAATGGTAGCTATTATAATTAGAGTCGAATTGTGAATCTGTCTGCCGTCCTAAATCCAATTTTTTTCTGGAAAACTGGCTTGAAGAAATTTTGAGAAACTCAGCAGCCTTCAATCTAATTAAATTGTATGAATGTACACAGCTCCAACTTAGCATATCCCAGGCTGTGCTTTCTATGAGGGGTGAAGAGTAGGGACCATTTTACTTATGTCTTGATATGTGATGGTAATGTTTACTATATGCATACTCATCTCTAATTCTTTACATTTTAGGCTTGAGCTTCTTGGGAGAGGGGGGTTTTCCCCTTTTCCTTCATTTTGTTTTTTCTTCTCATTCTGGAACGAGAGGAGCAAAATTGATGAAGTGGGAATTTACAAAAGCAGAGTCAAAGAAGCCAAAGCCTATAATCCCCTAGTGTAGTCCATGTTAAGTAGCCTTTTGCAAAGCCACAGATAGAATTACAAAATGCTCACAGTTTATCTCCTGTTTACCTTTCAGGTCACTAAACTTTGGCATCAGAGCAAGGCCCACATTTACTTCTGAAAATTTCCTGCCCTACCCATTTAAAAAGTGTTTGAGAGATTTTATTTCAGCATTGGCCACTTTGTTTCTACAGGGCCTACAAAGGTAAGTAATGAGTTTCCCATTCCAATTTAAGAGACAAACATGTCATTAAAATATATAAACAGCTGGATCAGTCTTTCAGGTTTGTTTTTAAATGGCAGGAAAGGGAGAAACATTTCAGACTGAGGAATGGCACGCATGGAGTTTAGTGTGGCGAGTTTGGACTTTTTTGCCTGGTGTTAAAACATTTTAGGAGTCCATATCCCTTCCAGTCTATCTTCCATCCAATAAACCAAGAAAAGATAAAACTGGGACACAGTTTTAGTCCAGCCAAAAAAAGAGGACAGGAAAGTAATGGAAGAAATTGCACTGATATAAAGGAAAAGGATCACAGGATTTTCTCTGTTTTTTGATACCACTATTGAACTGTGAGTTAAGCTACATAAGGTTGACTGCCTTCCATAGAAACAATCACTTTTTATAGCTTAAAACTATACTAAGTCATATTTTAAGCCCTTTGGGGTTGGGGCGGAGCTCAGTGGCAGAACACTTAAGACCATGGATTTGATCCATGACACTGTAAAGAAAAACCCTTGGTTAATTAACTCCCCCCCCCCCTATTTTATATATTAGAAGAATAGAACCAAATGTTCTTGGAATCTAGTCTTTTAGAAAATTATTCTTTACTGAAAAAGTTGGCTGTCCTTATACCTTCTTTTGTTCCTGTCTTACCCATTTTGATTACTAATGATACTCTATCACATGGTTTTCCATGTGTTTTATCTCCCTGCATGATTATGGGAGGGAAGGAAATATGGCTTAACAAATATACATTGAATGAATAAATGGAATCACTTTTTGAAAGACACTGTTAGCAGAAATACTGATCTGAAGTTTCATCTTCTGGGCCTTGCTCTGGTGCTAAAGTTTAAACTGCTTCTAAAAGAAGAAAATAATGAAATGCTTAGCTGTACTTGAATGGAAGCAATCAATTATGTAAGATATCCCATGGTTTTATTTAACTTAACCCTTGTGAATACTTCACAAAAATACACATACAGAAGCAAATAAAACTATACAGTCAAACTTAAGTTTCCAGCAGATACAACAAGTAGTCAGAAATTCAAAGATGGATAAGTTGTTAAGTGGCTGATGAAGTTGTCTGCATAATCAAAGGGGTAACACAAAAAAATCAACTTGAAATTAATAAAAGCATTCTAATGTTTTTTTCCTTTTACATAAAAGAAAATGGAAATCTATAAAATGGTTGAATGGATAACATGCATTGATCAGTACAATGACCAGGAATATTTACTGAATTCAAACCATTCACTGTTGTAAACATTAAAGCATTGTGAGATCTAAATAGTCTTTGACAGTTCCAACAAAATAAGTGGTATGTTTAAAATATAAAGCCAATGAGCAATAGATCCATTTTATATTTTTTCTTTCTTTCAACAGTTTGAGAAAGAGAATAGCACGGTATTTTTTTTAAAGTATACAGCAAAGATTGTTCCTATTATAATGACAAACTGGAAACTGTAGATATGGTAAAGTCATTGAACAGTCAAATGGTCATCAGGAAGAACAGTCTGCAATCCAATTCTATTCAATTGTCAATAGAGAATGCTTTTCTTGTCAGTTGATTTCATAGTTCTTTTTCCAAGAGACAGCATAACTTTGGCAATTGGATGTATTCAAAATATATTTTCAAGGTTCAAGAAACAGTCATAGCATTTTTTTGTGAAAGGTGATCTGTACACCCAGGCTCAGAGTTTGGTAAAGATTCCTTATGGAAAAAGTGCAAATATTCTGCACAGATAGCTTACAAAATTGCTAGCACAGTTATTTACCAGCATAATCTTGGGTTCTGTTTGCATAGCTCACACATCACTGGAATGTGGAAAGGTGTGCTATTTTTTGGCAAGAGCAAAGAAGACATTATACTGATGTAAATTACCATGTTGAGCATGCTGAATCCATGCAGAACGCCCGGGTGAAGGCTGCTACCTGACATCATTGGTTTTTGTGTACTGGTTTTGTTTTTGTTGAAGCAGTTCTGTTATAGCCAGAAGCTTTTTCAATACATGCTGGACAGAAGGAAAAACAGTATGAAAACAATACATTAATGAAAGCTTAGTCTAGAACTTCAGATGGAAACCTGGATATGAAGAAGGCCATGTCAAAACAAAGGAGTCCAATGCATTAGCAATGTACCCCAAACATAAAATTGTGAGTTTTTATTTAAACATTGTTTGAATATTTTTAGTTGTCACCAAGATAATTTTTGTACAGCAAAGTGAATAGAAATTCATTTATGTTTTGCTTTCTTACTTGCCAAAACAATCCCTAGGATACATGATCTTTCCAGAAGAGATTCATAACCGTCAGAAAAAATTTTTAAATACAACTATTATCTAAACTTGGAATAAAAAAAAAAAACTTAAAGATTTTAACCTCAGGTTCATGAGAATTGAGATTCACTAAACTCAGTGGTTTGGTTTCTTTAGCAAAATGTCTGGCAGATGGTTAGCCAATGCAGTGATGATAATACTCACTAGCTCCTGAAACTGTAGAAGAAATTAGTCAGGTCTGAGAAGTGGTATACCTCAATACATAACCCTTTTTCCATCTGACTTCCTGTCATTGGTCTTTGTCCCAAGTAAAACCATTCAAAACATGAATTCATTTTGTTCTTTTTTTCCAGGGTGTTTTTATTATCTTAAAACCAAATCAAATTAGTCCTTTCAAATTCTGGTCCCTATTTGAATATATCCCAATCTGTTGGTCTGGACAGGGAAAATCTGGTACCAACAGTGTTTTTTTTTTTTTTTTTAAAAAGTATAAGCTATGATTCATTCATTTTGCAAAAACCTACCTGTTGTGCACCACGCTCATTACTCAGTGTTCGCAGTTCATCTGAATGAGCCACACAAATCTCATGCAGTGCTGCTAAATCACGGGACAAGTCAGTTCTAGAATGTTCCGTAGTGTCCGGAAGTTCAGGTACATTCTTTAAGGGAATCATAAAATTGCATTTAGAAATACACATCTTTATAATGTCTTCTGAAATGAACCTTACTGGGTATAGTAGTTAGGATTTTTAACATAGTATTTATTAAAGTCTGTTTAAATTTCAAAATTTCCCTTAAAATATGAAGTATTCTTATTAAAATATAATAATTCAATGTTAAAAGTTCTGAGAAAATACAGGCCACTAGCCTCTGTAGTCTCATGAAAGCCAAATTGGATTTTCTTCCACACTGTGGCAGAATCCAATATTATTATTCTAAAACAATGGCTTACCAAACAATTACATATGTATCTGTAAAATATTGTGTTGGTTTTCTTGTTGTGTGTGGGGGGCAACGGAGGGGAATACTAGATGCTAGGTTTCCATATGCCATTGAGCTACAGCCTGAACCCCAGTTGTTGTTGTTGTTATTGTTAGGTGCCATCTAGTCGGTATCCGACTCATAGCGACCCTCATAGGATTTTCAATGGCTGTTTCGGGATTGCCTTGGGAGTGGATTGCCAGGCCCTTCTCCCATTTTTGCAGTGCTGGGAATTGAATTTAGGACCTCAGAGACTGCAGCGCAGAGCTCTACGAACTGAGCTAAATCCCAGCCGATAGACTAACTAGGAGAGTGATATAAAAGCTGCATTACTGACACTTGTGATTATGCAAAATAAATGAGAGTTCCAAACATGAATCTAGAAACCTAAAAATACAAGATAAATTAATTATCTTTTTAAACACTGGGGACACATCTCCCGAACAGCTCCTTAAACATAATAGTAAAAAAAAAATTTTCTCATCACTGACCAATAGTATTTTTGGGTAATCAGAAATGTTCATATTGGCAAAGTTTCCCAGACATTATCTTATAAAACAGAATGATTATTTAGCATTTGTTTTTATTTCTCAATTTCCTTGTAATATGGAGCTATCCTGTAATTTCTTATAGACTTATTTTTAAACCTGAAATTGCAAATGAGGGGGCTGCATGGAGTCCTGAATGTTGACTTGTGCTTTTCACTGAATCTGAATGCACTCTGAAAAATTTATATAGTCTAGAAAATTTTACTAACAAATGCAGGGTCTTGGAAATTATATTCTCTATTTTAATGTATCACAATTTTATTACTTATAAGGCCCAAATGAATCACAGGAGGTTACACTGAATGAAGTAGAACACAAAATCCATATATTTCATGCCTAGAAAAGCCCCAAGGACACTCATTTTCGAGTCTGTTTACTTATTTAACCTGGTCAGAAGTAGGAGCTATCTGTCTTGTTTCAAATCCGGCTGTGGCTGTAAAGCAAAAACCTAAGAGGCAACAATAGTTAAGAGGATAATAAATGGGCAAACTTGAAAATTATACAGGTGGTCCAAAAGCCACAGTAGTGTGCCACTGAGTCAGAGCTGACTCTTGGCAACCCTCACAGGGTTTTCAATGACTGACTGTTTCAGGACTGCTTCAGGAGTGAATTGCCATGTGCTTCTCCTGTTTTTGTGGGGCTAGGGCCTAAGCTCAGATCCTCAGTGCAGTGCAGCACTCTAACAACTATGCTAAACACCAGCCAATAAATGGCAAGACGAACTTGAAAACTATATATGTAGTCCAAAAGCCACAGTAGTGTATGCTTAGTATAAACCACTTAGTATAGGAATAAATATTTATGACCACAAACAAGTGCCCTTTTTTGTTGAAAAAGGTAGATGTAAATATCTTTTTAAGTTCTGGATAGAAAAATCTTTCTAAAGGTTGTTGCTTAGATGGGTTAACTCAGATACACTATAAATCTCAAAGTACTAAAAAATTATATACTTACCCCAAGTTCATCTAAAAACATGATCATGCGATGTTTATTGCTTTTAATAAATGGATTGACACCTTCCATGTAAGGCTCCTAAAATATAAAAATAAAAAGCTTACTATATGCCTTAAAATAATTAGCTCATCTATAACAAGTATACATGTAGGAAGAGTTATAAATCCAATGTCCCTCAGGAATAGCATGTATTCATAAGAATTACATGACAGTGTTTTCTTTCTAATATAAACAGCTATACTGAGGAACTGAGGTATTTTTAACTAAAGAATGAGAAACTGGATCAAAACACAAATCAGAACACATAGCCTGGCTGACACAAATTGCTTATATGTACATTAAAACTAATCACTGAAAAGTTAGATGCTAGAATCCATCAGAAATTATAGGATATTAAAATACATGTAATGAGGACCACAATGGGAAAATATGTTATCCATAACTTGCCTCACGAGCCAGACACATTCAAAAGCTAACCTGTATTTGTAAACTGTACATCATGCTAACATTTTAAGCCATTTAAAAATATGCTATAAACATGAAAGAATGTTAACACAAATGCTTAAAATCAGTTAAAACTAAGATGAGGACTTCAACAGGCAATTCCAAAGCCGTAGACCTACTAGTCTAAGAGTAATGAAATAATGAAATACAAAGTAACATGCCTGTCAGATGAGGAAACAAAAAATGCTGAGTTTTGGCAAGGCTATCAGGAGAAAAAATCTTATATTGCTAGTAGGCAATCTTAGAATACATATCAAAAGCCTAAAACATTTACTTACATTAATCCTACTCCAGAATTCAGGACATAATTTGACAAGTATGAAAGGCAGTATATGAAAGGATGCTTGTTATAGCAGTAACAGTGACAAACTGAAAGCCATCTAAATATCTAATAGAGAACTACTTAATATCCACATGGTGGCATACTAAGTAGTCAGTAACAGTTTATGTATTTCCAAGTATGGCAAAAAGTTTGTCACGCTAAATGACAAAACAATATGATGTCAACCAGAAAATAAACACTTGTTATCCTCATGGAGTATAAGCATGTATATTTGAAAAACTCATCTGAGTTAATATTTATAATGAATGTTCCCTGTGAAATAAATAATAGAATGACTGTAATTTGAAACTTCCTCAGTGATATTTATATTTAAAAATGGAAGAATTTGAGTGTATTAATCTTGAGGAATTATCTTCTATAATGGCTAAGTGATAGTTCTTAAAGGTATATCATTAAAATGTGACCCAAACAAAACATCTGAAAACACAAATATTCCAACAAAAATCTTAAGTTATTTTTATGGTCTACTGTTGAAAATATACTTAAGCTATATTTTATGGTTTTATAATGTCAAAGGTTGATTCATATATTACATTCTAAAGTATCAAAAATGTTTTTACCTTAGCTCCAAATTCCACAAGATTTGCTAAGTTCTGGACAGACTTAGCCACTAATATCAGTGTTCTTGCAGCAATAGGAGATGGGGAATCTGTAAGAGAATTGGGGAACAGCTAATAATACTAACTCCAAAGGTACTTCCAGGTAAGCCATTATAAATTTAGCATTTTAATGTTTCATGAGTATTAATATACTAACATTCCTCTTTTCAGAACTCAGTGATGTTTGAAAAATGTATGACCTGCCCAATTCAAAAAAACTTCAGTAAACAGGGAAAAACTGAACATACTGGTGCTTAGTTTTTTGAAAAGGGTTCTACAAAACTAAGTCATTCCCAACTAGTTCACAGCAATTCAGAATACCTCAAGAAGCTAAACCTTTACTGCCAAAAAGACTGTCACTCCCTAAACCTTTCAGGACAATTCACAAAGCTCATTTCAGTCTACTTGGGTTGGCAACTTGCAATCTAAATAGTTTCCTGCTCCCAACATTTGCAGTGCAATGAAGCTCAGTTGATAGGGTGCTGCTTTGCATGCTATGAGGACCAGGGTTCAATCCTCAGCAATGCAAAAACCGGAGAAGGACTTGGCAATCCACTTAAAACAATCAGCCACTGAAAACCCTAGAAGGGCCACTGTGAGTCAGACACCACTCAAAGGCACCTAACAACTGTAACTGCGGATACTTCACTTTAAAAAGCAAGAAACAGGCATGATGCCACATGCCATAATCCCAGCACCAAGGAATTGGGAGGAGGAGGAGCCTGTGAGTACCAGGCTAGCCCAGTCTATACAGTGAGACTTTAAGACACCACACCCTGCACCCCAAGAAAAGCCCAATGTTGTGGTGGTGGTGGTGGTTGTTAGGTGCCGTCAAGTCAGTATCGGACTCATCGCAACCCTCATAGGGTTTTCAATGGCTGACTGTTTCGGGATTGTCTTGAGAGTGGATTGCCAGGTCCTCCCATTTTTGCTATGCTGGGAATTGAACTCGGGATCTCAGAGACTGCAGCGCAGCGCTCTACCAACTGAGCTAAATCCCAGCCCAATGTTCTGGTACACTCCTGTAATCCCAGGACTCAGGAGGCTGAGGCAAGAAGATCGATGTGAGTTTCAGGCCAGTCTGGGCTACAAAGTGAGACCTTGTCTCAAAAAACAAAACTTATGTAAATAAATAAAATGTGGTAGCTGTGCTTATTTGAGGAGAAAAATACGAAATTTAATGAACTTTTAAAATAAAGTTCATTTCTCTATAGAATATAGACAGTAGAATGTAAATGAAAAGTAATCGTGGCTATTAAACAAAAGCTCTGACAGTTATGGTAATAATTTAATAGTAAATCTTACAGGTCATCTACTTGACTGATTTTAGATTATACTCTCTACTTTAAGCACCTGAACTATAAAAACTATTGAGTGGCAGTTCAAAGGCCATCATTCAGGTAAATATCTCCAAAAAACTCTGAACTCTTGATTTTTAATAAATTCAGAGGTTTAACCATTTTAATAACAATAAAAAATAATTACAAGATGTGATAGCTATTAAAAGTAAAATTTAAAATATTAAAAAAAAATGTTTTTGAGCTCAAGGGATCTTCCTGCCTCAGCCTATTGAGTGCTAGAACTACAGGCCCATGCCACCATACCTGGCTTCAAAAATAAAAGTTTAATTTCTTCTTTGTGGAGACAACATCTCCCTGTAAAGCTCAAGCTAGCTTTGAACTTGTGATCTTCCTCCCTTAGTCTTCTGAATGCTGTGATTACAGGTATGTGCTACCACACACGGTTCAAAATATTTTGAATATGGCTTTGAGTTTCAAATTATTAGTATAAATATGGTTCTGTTCTCTTCTAGTAATTATGGCTTATTACAACATCTGAAGTCAGTTATCCTTCTTTCAAAAAAGACTACAAATCTAAAAATTATTCCATAATGGACATATGTGCAACAATCAAAACTGAATCAAGTTTACTGGAGTTTAGAATGGCTGATTAATGTTATATAGCTGAGGACCAAAAAAATTTTGATGGGAAGAACCAGGACTGTGCTGTTTATAAATATTCACAGAGCAGTATCATAGCTGTAGGTAGAATTTTAATTTGATCTCAAAGAATCTCCAGCTCACAGCAGTCTAACATGGACTGTGCACACAACAGCTCTTCCCAACTTTGGAAGAGCTCAGTTAAAGACTGAAAAAAAATCATAATCATGAGAGTTTGAGACCCAAGTAAGGATGGACAGAAAGTGGAATGTAAAATTCTGCTATCTTAGAAATTCGATGGTAGGAAAGGTAAAAAGATAAGGAAGGAAGGATGAAAATAAGGGAAGGGTGCATTAGAATGACTGATAACTTTTTAAAAATCAGATTTCTAAGGAATGTAAGTATTCTTAACAGGCAGTAAGAATACTATTCATTCTGGTCTTTTCCATTTCAAAATGTATCAAAAGCTAATTACCTGAGATGATATTAAACATCCGTGGATTCAGGATGGCAGGACAGATAAGCCGAAGAAAAACAAAACCACTGAATGGGAGGGAAATTTTTTTTTCTTTTAGAAAACTACTGTATATATTACATTCAAATAATATAAGCTTTTTTTTTGCAGAACGTTTAACCTCATAGAACCTTTAAAGAATTAAGGTAAAGAGACACAAACACAAATCTTCAAGAAAGCAATAACCCCCACACACACTAAGTGAAACTAATAAGCCAAAGATTTGAATTTTAAGTGTGTGTGTGTATGTGTGTGTGTGTGCGCTTGAATGTATTACTTATCCCAAATTTGCGATCTTAGATAAACTTTGGGAAGACGTTAAGTTTACATGTAGCATTTACTGTCTTATTATTTATCCCAGACTATCAGTTTGTTTTATACTGAGAGGAAGCAGCGTCCTAAGGAACTCTTAAGATTTTCTGAAATACTACAGCAGTACAAATAAACTTTTTTATAGATACACTGTTCTATATGGTTTCAAACGCCATTCTTTTGTCTTTTAAAAAAATTATTTAAACTAAACAGCCCAGTAAAATCTTATAAATCAAGTAGGTTTTATAAATTTTGTTGCTGAGTTCTATAAAAATAGGAATCCATAGTCATTATCAGGGACTTCTTGATTAAAATACATTATTAAAAATAAATAGGATGCTGAGCACTTTATTAAAGATAAGTTGGCATTCTAAAGTCAAATCACAAAATGCTCATAGCAAAACTTTGTATAAAAGCACATGGCATAATGACAGATCTCATGTGAATCTTCCTAATTTTACTTTAGAAAGAATGTGGTAATGTAAAAAATGGGTGCTTATGTAGATAGTTCTACTCTGCCTCCTTCAGTTATCAGTACAGAGTATATGCTGTCATGTAGATTTTCTTTTAATTTCCTTAAGAAGAATACATACTGTCTTTTACTTGTTTGATGTAAACAGAAGCATTATTCCCAAAACAGTTTATAAAATTCCTTCCACAGGTTAAAATAATTAACAGTTTCTGTTCTCTTCTGAAGAGAAAATAACCCATCTTCTCCATATTTACCTTCTAACATATGCCAGTTTGCTAATTTTGGACTTGTAGAAAATTTTACTTCTCAAACAGCATTTATACAATTACATAACAGTAATACGTCTTTAAATTTGAATTTCTTTTAAGTTAGTTTATGAAGATTCTTGCATAATTTTTACTTAAAAACATTTTGATAGTTAAGTATGTTGCATGAACCTGAAACCTGACCTGGCAACACTGAACCATGTAAGAATCTCAGTGAGAAAATCTACTTTGTGAAGTTTTAGAGGTGATTTTAATTTGTGAATGACACTGGTACCTACATGTATTTAAAAGGTTACTAGAAACAAGTCATCACCTTGGGCATGAATGCCTGATGAAATATCTTGTCACACTAAACAATCCACATAGCAGAATTTCCTACTTTATTAGCTTAACAATTAAACTTACAGGTTATATAACTTTAATTTCCATCACACACAGCTGTATTGAAATATAACACTCGTAATTCTTTTCATTCCCATCATCACTAAAGCTAACAAAAAGAATCTACAGTTCTCAAATATTTCATAACTAACCAAGAGAGGTTATTGTTTGTTTTGTTTTGTTTATGTTTTACAGTTCTAAGGATCAAACTCAGGGCATGTGCACGTTAGGCAAGTATTCTACCACTGAGCTACTCCACTAGGCCTCCAAGAAAGATTTTACCTACAAGAAAAATAGAAGCCCCTTGGCAAAGTTTAGATTAAAGGCAAGACCACCACGTATTTCAAAACAAACTGTATAATATTGGTTTTAGTGATTGCCCTTTTTTCCTTTTTGAGATTTAACATAATGCCATTGTATATTCTACAGAAGTTGCATTATTACAAAATTGCTATACTCTGTTGCACCAAACTTCCAGTTTTCTTGTACTGGCTGGGGTGTGCTTAACAAAATCCTGCAACAGTGTTAAAGGTTTTAGAATGGGTCTTGGAAGGTTTGCTTTAGTTCTGCCTAGGTTGCTGAATTTCTTTATAACATTAGGCAAACAATTTAACCTCTCCAAATCTGGAGTTAGAATAATGATAATGAAGTCCCCACATGTAAGCTCCCAAATCCCATGACTTGCCAAAGCAGTTCTTGTAATTACTATGCAATGAACAGGCTGAAACAGAGCTTTAGAACTGGAGGCTCTGGTTGAAGATCAGCCTGGAATCACAAATTGTGTAACAGACCAATTAAAATCTAAATGGTTCTTTAATTACTGCTGTTCTCTCTTAGCACCAAATCTCTTGCCCTCTCTCCTGTCTTATATCTGTCTATATATGTACATACATATAATCAGTGTGTGCTATATATGATGATGTAACCCAAATGAATTAATGAGCCTTACCTGACAACTCTAGTTCTCATGGTGGTATTTGTTGGCCACTTGTGCTGAACAGATTTCTGTAAACACCCATAAATATATCTCAGTGTCCTGCCAAAATAACACAACCATCTCAATACAGAAAGCAAGTAAAAAACACTAATCTCATCAGAGTTAATAATTTAATTTACCCAAATATAAGACACTGTAACATGGTTGGCGTTTTCCTCCAAAAAAGTATTTTACCAAAAGTAGTGAGACACACCTTTACCAAGGATTATGGGAAATATAATGCTATCATCATCAATTTTAGATTATTTCTTTGTTAATGAAGTACGGACCAAGAACTGGAAGGAAGATACAGAGGAGTTAATGTGGCACAAGTTCCTAGGACAAAGATTTTGACCTAAGTTAACGTCTTCCACCTGTGTTCACTAACCCTGGCGGCCTTTAAACACATATTGAGTGACACTGGTATCTAGTAACATGTCTAATTTTTATCTTTCCCTTTTTTTTTTTTTTTTTTTTTTTTTTTTTTTTTTTTTTTTTTTTTTTTTTTTTTTTTTTTTTTTTGCAATGCTTGGCACTGAACCCAGGTCCTGATGAACACTAGGCAAGTGCTGGATCACTAAGCTATATTTCCATCCCTCTGATACATACTTTGAACAATAAATTCAACTGTCGACTAAACAGAGATGTCTTTCATATCTCCTCAAATCTGAAGTGATAGGTCTATTTTCACTCCCTTGTCTACTACATAAACCACCAGACATAGTGGCCAGTATAAGCATGGTTTGTTTTATGTAGGTATTTCAGTCTGATTTAATTTCACTTCTGAGACAGGGTCCTCCCACCACATAGTCAAGATTGGCCTTGAACTCAAGATCTTCCTCCTCAGCTCTCAAGTGCATCACCATTCCTGGTGTTGACTCTGGTTTAAGACTATTTCACTTTTGTTTCTTTTATCCTTTTTCCTTAAACATTATTCATCTTGTAAAGATTAAAAACTAATTTTTTCAGAATATAATATCAGGACAATAGAAAGCTTTCATATTTTAGGAAAAAAATTCAAAACAGATCAAATTATTATCAATAAAAAATTTCACCACTTACGGTGGAAGTATTTCTGAAGCCATGAATATTTTCTCCACAAGTTCTGAAAGTATGTTCAATAGGTGTGCTAAATTAGTGTTCACATCTTCATTTTTTTCTAATTTTGATGGACTTAACTAAGAGGGAACAAACCAATATAAATGCATCTTGGTAATGATAAATGCAAATAAAACATGGTAAACAAAATACGTTTATGGCTGTCTACTTTTATATTGTGTTTATCAGTCTTTTTCTTCTTTTGCATAAATAGGAATCTTTAAAAGTAGTATGTTCTATGGAACTCCTTTCAATAGGTTTGCTATCCATTCATTCCCAACTACTCAACTGAAAAGCATGCAGTGACTACAATTCTATTTATCTAAGGGAAAAAATAAAAACTTGATTAAAATAAAAAGGTTTTTCTGAATAAGAGGACACTTATTTAATGGTTAGTGAAAATACTAGATGCCTTAAGGCAAAACATGAACCTGGCATATAACATTTCAAATAACCACTAAAATCTAAAAGTTCTGGTCTGCCATCAGAGAGATAGATTTACCTCTGCCATGGGTCTGAATTCTCTGCCATGTTCAGAGGCACTTCTACACACTTGTATTTGCCATCCTTCATGGTTAGGCTACCCTTAGTATTACCCTAATCTTCCACTACTAGATCACTCATTTCTTTCCTTTATCAGTAATAACTGACAACTTGGTACAGAATTAACATTTGACACCTCCCAGCATTAAAACCAATTTATTATTTTGATTACATATCAAATCTAAAAATGTATACTCAGTTATCTTCCTTTGTAATAGCTGTCATCAAAATAAAATGAAAGAATAGCCATGTGAGAGTCTACTCATGATTTTAATTATTATGAATCCACATTAAAACTTTAATCATCTCAAAATGATTTTATTTGCTTTAGTATAATCTACATTTCTCCACTCAAAACCTTCACGGACAAACCTAGATTTTATAAAATATTACATAGGTTTTACAGGTTAAGCATCCCTAATCTGAAAATTCAAACTCTCCACAAAGTCCCAAACTCTGAGTGCCTACATGCTGCCACAAGTGTAAAATTCATGTGTCAGAGTCAAAACACAGGCACACTAAAATACTGTAGAAAATTACCCTCAGGCTCTCTGTGTTAATACATATAAAACATGAATTTCATGTTTAAACTTGGGTCCCATTGCTAAGATATACTTCATTGGGTATACAGAAATATTCCAAAATTAAAAAAAAAAAAAAATCTAAACACTTTCCTCAACATTTTGGATAAGGGATCTTCAATATGTACAACAAAATTTCCTTTTTAAAAAGTACTCAATTTATGTTATACACAGTTTCAGAAAGGAGCATATATTTGATCGTTAGTACAGGAGGAGAAATGACAACATACTTTTATGATTTCTGGTACAACTTGCTGGCTTCTAATCCTAAAAAGTACCTCTGTGTGGGTGTGGGTGTGGGTGTGGGTGTGGTGTTAGGGCTTAAACACAGGACCTCATGTAGGCTACTTAAGTGACCTGAGCTATCTCCCCAGCTCCGAAGTACTTCTTTTTTAAAAGTCTATTTTGTAAAACACTTCTACAAATGTATTAGGATATAACTTTTGAGGAATTATTTTAGAAAGTTAATATATTTCTCTTAAAATGCACTATTTGCTAAAATAGTTAAAACATTCATTTCTTACCTCACAAGATTGCTTGCTTTCCATTATCTTTAAAATGGAGTCTTTCAAAGCATGATGAACAAATTGTGTAGCAGTGGCTTTCATATACTGCTCCATCAAGGTGCTTGCAAGTGTTGTAGCTCGAAATAGGGTAGTGGCTTCATCTACACAAACATTTATATTAGAAAATTTGTAAAGAACTAATATCAAATTGGAAATTAATTGAACTTTTCCTCAATAATGTATTTTTTGCATGTAACACTGAAGTACTGATTATAACATTCTATCTATATCTCTGTACTAAATCATTAGATCATAAAAGAGAAGGGATGAAAACACTATGTTCATGTGGAAAAAAAATATGAAGGCTCAAAATGTTTATGTGTCTAAGGTTAGTTAGCCAATTAGTGATAAAACTAGGAATCAAAGCCTGCTTTGCTATCTACTGATTTCATACTTTAAAAATTTTGAGTTCATTTCCAAATAAGGTAACATAAAATCCCAGGAAGAATTTGTTAGCCAAAACCTATTAAGTTTTAATAAATTTTACTGAAGCACAAGTATTATCAGATAAGACAATCTCAGTGTAAAATATGTATCATCATTTTATCTATTATTTGACAAATTTATTTTTTATGATTCACAATTCTAGACTTTGCAATTTACTGAGGGAACTTAGAGGCAAAGACTTGCTGCATCAAAGTGCTGAAGAGAAATGGATTATTCTGACACATTTGTAAGCTGTTAAAAGCTGTGTCCAGAGCCCTTAGAAATATTATAGAAGCTATAATTAAAATGAATCTGACACCCAACTTCTATGCAATAAATTATTTAAGTAAAAAAGAGAATATGTTATGTATACCAAAATGTTCTTGA
Source organism: Pedetes capensis (assembly GCA_007922755.1). NCBI lineage: Eukaryota > Metazoa > Chordata > Mammalia > Rodentia > Pedetidae > Pedetes > Pedetes capensis. The sequence goes on along the minus strand of VMDO01003401.1, from coordinate 63,137 downwards.
TAATCAAGCACCATGGGCCACTGAACTTGAAGAAATCACTTTCTTAGGGTTTCTAATACTTATTGCCATGATAGAAATTGTTAGAATTAGGAGCCCCACCCATATTAACCAACATAAGAAGCAGACTTGACATCAGAATCGCAGTTTTTCATGAAGAAAAAACCAGAATAACTTACTCTGAAACATGATTTAACTTTAATATATTTAAAGAGAGCCCAAATGTCTTGATACATAAAATCTAATTAACTCAGTTTTTAAATATATCACACATCCATACTTTACCTTCCATGCTTATTTCTCTGTCATTTAGTGTACATAACAACAGTGATTCAAGCTTTTCATGAAGAAATATCCTCAACAGGATGCTAGCCAGTAGCGTTCGGTCTTGTCCACATACATGTGATAAAGCATAGACTACATGAAGTTCCTTTTGTAGTATAAGCTAAAAATAACATCAAAAAAGGCTGCTGAAAGTACATAGCATTCTCAGTGAAATTAACAGGAAATATGTTCTTTCGTGTGTTCTCATGTTTAAAGAAATATGTCCACTGAATAAATTTATTAAAAATAGAATGAGTTTGTAGCCTACCTACTTCTAGTCTCTTAAGGTCAAAATAATACTACATGGTTTTTAACCTTTGGCTATCAGTGTGCCACTGAACTATGAAATTACTATATTTAACTTAAGGGATCTTTTATTAAATGTTTCTGTTAATAATATCATTAAAGATAATTAGACATAAATAATACCTCTTTAAATTCACTGTACTCTTCTTCTGGCATGATTTTTTCCATAGAATATCGTGCTCGAACACGCAGGGTTCCTGGTTCAATACCTTTTAACGGTATATGGGAACTGAGCAGAAACCATTCATCTGTGGCATGCCCTTTCTGTAACCGGCTTAACTGGCAGCGCATAAATACTTTGAAAGAAAAACAAATGATTACTGTATAAAAAGATAACATTATAATTAGCCATGCAAGTAAATTTTCCTGATATTACATTTTCTCTAGTGTTAAATGCTTTTCATTAAAGAGGTTTTCAATAACATTACAAACACTTAATTTCTTACTTCATTTACTGGAGGCTTCCTGTATACTAGACTCTGTGATGGGCAGGGACGTGAGGCAGAGATGATTAAGACATGGTCTCTGACTTGCATGGAAGTCAGTCCATCCAAGAAATCAATTACAGTACAATGTAGTAAATGCTGTAACAGTGGATAATGCTTTTGGAGTACAAAGCAATATCTAATTCAGCCTCAGGAAGTTAAAAAATGCATTCCAAATTGGTAACCCTTGAGCTGAGTTGTAATAGGATAAGGGAAAAGGTAGTGGAAAAAAGAAAGAATAGTTCAAATAGAAGGCATGGCTTTCCTTCTATGTCATTACTAGGATTTTATCATAAAAGCAATAGGAAACCACTAAAAAATGTTAAGAAATTACAGAATAAACATTTTATACAGACAAATTCAGGCTTGGATCTACCTGTTAATACATTTTTACTTCTTTCCCTAAGCCTGAGGTTTAAGAAGGTATTACCCTAATTCACCCTGACGTGAACTGCTAAATCCCACTGGCATCTATTCTGCCAACATGCTGAGAGTGAGTGAGCTGCTCAGGACAAGAACTGCAAGCATTTGACTCTTAAGTGGATAAATAACATACTCTCATTTAAGGAGATTTTTGTTTTGTTTTAGCAGTGCTAAGGATCAAACCCATGGTCACATGCACACTAGGCAATTCCTCCACCACTGAGCTACCTGTCTATCCCTAAAGCAACTTTTTAAATAGAGTACGTTTTTACTTATGTTCTACAAAACTAAAAAGTAGAAAGGAGAGGAAGCCCAACAGAAAAAATTACCACTGCTACCATTTTCTTGTTATTCATTGGGGAAGGGAGAGTAGATATATGTCTGTTTTAATTTTAAGGACTTAAGTTTACAGTACATACAATTTAGCCATTTTATCCTTTTTCATTCCTATATATATCCTCTCAATAATCAATACGCTTAGAAGTACAGTAAGAAACTATCTCAAATTATACGACGTGCAGGTGTTTAATTTCCATTTTAAGACATTTCATTATGAATTCTAAAAATACATAAAACATCCTTTTTTTTACTTTAGAAAGTTTCTATATCAACTTACAGATGTCAGGGTCTTTGCTTTTCTTTGTTTTATTACTAAGAGTGATTTCAAATCTATTGATGTCAGGAGGAAGATCACTAAAGGAGCAAGGAGAAAAATAATTAAAAAGTGTTCTAGCATCAAATTCCAGATGCATTAAGTTATAGGGTCAAATAAGTCCTTTATTCCTGCTAAAAACTTGAGTGTGCTGGATTTAAAATTAGATTCACAACATATTATTTTGTATGCAGGATTACCAACAGGCAAAATTACATACTTTCCCTACCATCTTAAACCTCCTAAACTACTAATATTCTTTCAAGTGAGTACTGGGACGCCTAGTAAATAGTTTGTACATTTTTTGAACTTGTCAGTAATGCTAACGTGTATTAATAATCAGGTGAAAAACCAAAGATATATAGTACTTTACTAATAAAGGTGAACAAATGCTATAACAACAAACAAATGTATCTACTCTTAAAACACTGATTCTCTTTGACATTTAAAACATAAACACCAAAAATAGTAAAAAGAAAAAGAAAAAAAAAGAAGGAAATGTAATATGATTGACTTAATATAATGACAAAATAAGACTTACTCAAAGACAAATTCTTCTGACCACACTGGGTTTTGCCCTTCCCTTGCATGAGTTTTTGCTACCTGGACACTATTCAGGTAGATATTACAATATGGATTAGTAAAATGTTTTACTGGGAGTTTGTGGGCTTCTTCAATATGTAAAACAAGGCTGCTGACCTAAAGAAAATACAAAAATTATTATCCAAATTGCAAGAATCGTACATGAGGTTTAAAAAGCAATTACTATAAAATAAAAAAGTCAAAAATAATGACTTATTTTTCTGCATCTTTCACCAAATGAGATTTAGTAAACAACTGTCACTACTTGAATCAAAATCCCAAATGTTACAGTATACCTATCTTGAAGATTGGACTACTGTAAAAAAGAATTCCACAGCTAAAAAATACTTTAAAACATTGATTTTACCTTCTGATTTTGTAGAAACGGATATAAATCCAAAAAAGCTAAGTTACTCGTCAGTTTAGGTGTGAAAACTCAGATCACCTACCTCCTAATATCAGGTCCCTTCACTTGCCATCTACTTGTGTTACCTTAGACAATTCTGTCTCTCTCATGCTTTTCTCATATATATAAAATACACACAGAGACTATACTACAGTCAGGTGCAGTGGTGCATGTCTGTAACCCCAGCTTCTCAGGAGGCTGAGACAGAAGGATTGCAGTTTCAAGGCCAGAGGCAGCCTGTACAATTTAGGGAAAAAGAATAAATAAAAAGGGGTTTGGAGTGTGCTCTATGATAGAGAGCACCTGCCTAACAGAGAGGCCCTGGAGTTTAACCCCAAGAATTGAAAAAAAAAAAAAAAAAAAAAGCTACACAGTAGGTTGTTTTAAGGATTAGAAACAATGTATGTTAAGCACATAGCCAAGTGCCTGACAAAGGGGCTCAAAAGATATTAGATGTGAAACATTATAAATACAAAGTATAATTTCACAGTTGAAGTATCACACAAAACACAATTTGCTCTTATTTGTAAAAATGCAATCTGACTTCCCATAGTTTACAAAATGTTGCAATATACTTAAAGATAAGCCCATTATGTGCAGAATTACCGAGAAGGGCTAGACTTTGGGTTATGTTGTTGTTAGGTGCCCTGGAGTTGGGTCTGACTCCTAACAACCCCCATACGGTTTTGAATGGCTCATTGTTTTGGGATTACCAGGTCTTATTTCTGTTTTTTTTCAGTGCTAGGGATCAAATCCCGGTCCTCAGAGAGTACAGAGTGGCACTCTACCAACGGAGCTAACTCCTGCCCTACTCTGGGTTATAGGAACTAGTTGTTTTTGTTGTTAGGTACCATTGAGTCAGTGTCCAGCTCATAGCAACCCTATGTACAACAGATGAAACACTACTGTCAGTGCTTCTTTGCTATTCATAGGATTTTGAATGGCTGATTGTTTTTCGGGAATGGGTGTTGGGTCCTTCTCCCAAGCCTACAGCAATTGGTGTTCCAGGTGGTCTCCCGTACAAGTACTAAATCCAGTCTGACCCTGCTTAGCTTCCAAGATCTGATGAGATCAGACACCATAGTGGTACGGCTATAAGCAGGGACAATTTGTTGTTGTTAGGTGCCATCGAGTCAGTATCTGACTCACAGTGACCCTGAGTACAACAGGCGAAACACTATTGTCAGTTCTTCTCTGTTGTTCACAGGGTTTTCAATGGCAGATTGTGTTTTAGGAGTGGGTTGCCAGTCTGTTTCCCAAGCCTATAGCACCTGGTATTACTAGGCAGTCTCCCATCCAAGTACTAACCAGGCCTGACCCTGCTTAGCTTCCGAGCTCTGATGGGATCGGATGCCACAGGGCTACAGCTGCAGACTGATAATAGGGACAATTTAATCACCTAAATATTAACTATTTATTCACTTCTAGTAGAAGAATATTAAACTCAAAAAGCTTGTTACAAATTCCCATGAGTAGAACAGGAGTCACTTTGCTTAATAAGTATATAGTGCATTAAACTTTTCTCAAAATCCCATGAATGTCAAAATCTGCCTGATTTCTTATTTACCTAGGGATTACTTTAATGAAGAAAAAAAAGGCCAAGAAATAGAGGGTATAAAGTTGTCCTTAACATACCTGGAAAAAAAAAAAAAGAAAGCCAAGCTTAACTTTTTGTTCACAAAAGTATAAGCCACGTTTAGATTTTAAATAAGGTTGGATATTACTGAAGAGTTATGCAGTAGGTTTCAAAAGCAATTACTATATAATGAAAAACCCAATGCCAGGAGCCATGTCACACAGTTGTAATCCCAGCAGTTTGGGAGGCTGAGGCAGGAGGATTATGAGTTCAAGGCCAGAGGCAGCCTGTGCAATTTAACAAGAACCTATCTCAAAATAAAAGGGCTGGGAGTGCTGCTCAGTGATAGAGCACTTGCCTAGCATAAAAGAGGCCCTGGGGTTCAACACCCTATTGGCGGAGGAGGGAGGAGGATTACTAGGACTACTTCTCTAAATCAGATGACCTTTTCAGTAAGTAGCTTTATTTCTACTTTTTTGTGACAGTATTTTAAGGGAAAAAAGTACCCATCAGAATAGTTTCTATTGTTGATTCGGTATTAAGTGGAAGACTAACTGTTGCATATTTATTAAATAATTAGCATAACAGACGAACCAGAATAGGTATATAAAGAAGATTCTCTTTCATAAAGAAATAACTGTTTTTTCCTACTACTGAAGCAAGTGACAGCAAGGCATTAAAGTGCCTAAAAAGATTAACTTTGCTTCACTTAAGAAAAATTGCCCAGAATAGCCCAAATAGAAATAAAAAAGATAAAGAATAAAGTGACAGTGAAAAATGTGACAGTTACAAATCAAATAAAATTAAATTTCACCTGACGAAGTCGTTTATTAGATGTCCCTGGACTACTTTTCCGTAAATTGCAAAATGCCTGCAAACCTTTCATCCAATCCTATAAAAAAAAGTACAGCATTTCAAAGAAATATACATGGATTTATTTAGTTTCCAATGACTTATTTTCTTCAAATTCAATAGTTCTTTGTCTAGACTGCCATTTCTAATCTCACAATATACTGCAAGGTAATTTCTTTATATCCCCATAAAGTAAGATAACCAAAACTGTAATTTTGTTTTTAAAAAAATGCTTGAATTTATGTAGAACATCTAAGTTAATGTTAGGTATATCAAGAAATGGTCATTAATTACCAAAACAAATAAAATTTGCATTAAAGAAATCCTTTCTCCCAAACAAATACTACTTGGAGGGAAATGTCTATGTGTAGATATGCTACAGTTAAACTGACACATTTTCTTAAAGAGAAGAGGACCAATTGCAAAACCAGCTAATCATGAAGTAACTGGTACGACAAGCATTCTAATTTTTACCCCAGACTATTCTATGAATAAATATATGTAAGGGCCTTTTAAATATAACAATATATTTAAGAACCATTTGGGCCTAATACTCAAACTACAATTACATTCCTTAAATGTTTAAACACCTGCTCTGGAAAAAGGAGAGAACAATTTAGGTTGATTTTTGCTCTGGTTTTCCCGAGCAAAGGAGATAACAATTTAGGTGTATTAAAATATCTAAATACTTCAGCTTATGTGTTTAGCTGGAAGGCTCTGTACTACTGCTTTATTCAATTATGTCCCTAGTTTGTTGGCTACTTTAATAAATTTGAACTGTCAATCTTTAAAAAATGTCTTCATAGTTCAGCAAATTAAATCCAAATCACTTATAATAGCTTTTAGAAATACTAAAAAATAACCAGAGATGGCACAGCTCACCAAAAATCAACAAAAACTGGAAATACAAGAACAGTTCAATTTTAAGTATATGAAATATAGGACATATAAAGAATATATATAAATACAATAAAAAATGTTTTAAGTGAGGCTTGCAAAATTGAAATGTCATCAAGGTATGTAAATATTCAGAAAGAGAGGAACTAGTAAAACAACTAAAAAATAAGATACTATAGTTTAAATCTTTTTCTAGCTCAGTTTCTAACATTTAAAAAAAAATCAAAGTTACCAAAATGTTTCGAGTCCTTTACCTTTCCCATCTAAAAATTCAGGATACATACTACAAAACACTCTTATGTATACTGTAAGTGAAATGAATATGCATGTGAGATATTTTACAAAGATCTGAAATAAATTATAAGCCATAGAACAAGTTCTCATTCATCATGTTTATTCAGTGAGTCCAATATTTTCACAATTTCTGAGTCAGGGGCCCATGCTAGGATCCACAGTTTTAACAGCCATCTGCAACAGCAAATAATGTTCAATTTCCAACAAAGCCACTTTGTTTTGCCTCTTAATTGCCTTTAAGTTCTTTTCCATAGAACATAAGCAGAAATATAGCTATATTTGTAAAAATTACAATTAAGCACCCCAACAATATTAAAGTTTAAACACAAAATATTTTTCAAACAGATTTTTGAAACTATTATGTGTTTATGAGTTACTTAAAATTTTTAAATGTTACAAAAAGGACACAGAATGTGGATCAATGGCTAGGGTTAAAAGTAGACACTATATCTAGACTTAGAGAATATACAGAAAACCCCTAAAAACAATTTCCTTCTTGACCGTTCTTTACTTGCAGACAGATTCAACCAGTGTAGCATAACGATGCTTATTAGCAAAACTAATTGGTGTACCTTTGGATTTTACTGACAATACCTGTAACCTATATTCAGAGAGGATTTTAAATGAGCATTCTCAGATAAAGTCAACATAATGAGTATTTAAGGGCCAATTTTAAAGGAAGTTTTCATTCCTAAAAACCCTTCAATGCATTTATTTTCTGCATTTCTTAAAAAAGTTTTAGATATGAAAATTCTCAGTGCTTATAATAAAAATATGATCAGATTTCAGGCATCCTTTTATAACTGTATTTAAAATGTAATCGTTTTCTACTCTAGTTAATAAGAAAACTTGGATTAACAGAAAGGTTTACAGTAGTTTAAGATATAATGATCTCACCAGGCGTGGTAGGACATGCTTGTAATCCCAGCACTCACAAGGGTGAGGCAGTAGGAAAGTGAGCTTGAAGATAGCCTAGGCCACGTGGCAAGTTCCAGGCCAGCCTGGGATATATAGCAAGGCCCTTTCTCAAGAAATTTAAAAATAAAGAAGAAAAATGACGATCTTACCTCTGCTTGTTCTGGAGTTTCTCCTGCAAAGTAAAAGATGTAATGTTCTTCGCTAAAGTGTTGAACTACTATCTGAAAACAGTTTGGCCTTTAAAATACAAACAAACGAAGTTATTAAACTAAAGTATTACAATATTTATACCAACTTTTTAAAAACCACAGTATGTTACTGTACAATTTATGTACAATTGTCATAATTCTTAATTTACAGAAATAATACATTATACCAGATCATTACTAAAGTGAAAATGTCATCTGCATATCTTAGAAAACTTTCACACTACTGAAATTTTATAAGTCTTTCAAAGTGTAACTGTGTACATTAATTTTAAAAGACATTAGCCATAGGAAACTTATAAAGAAATTGAAGCAGGATTACTACAATTGCATAAAACCAACCTAAAAACTCTTTGCATTGAGAAGGCTAGAAATGTTCTCAGACCAAGAATGTTCTTAGTGATTATCTCTAAGCAGACTGTGGGTGATTTTTAATTTTATTATAATTTTCTGTATTTTCAATTTTTTGCAAATTAATTTTTCTTCATCTGTAAAAATGAAAACATCTCCTTTGGTGCTTATTCTGAAGTTTAAATGTGGTGTACAAATGTCAGTTCATGTTTTCCATCAGTATTCAGTACTAGAAACCATTTAAGTACAATATTAAATAGTAACGTATCTTTTTGTACATGTGCTCTTTCCCATTAAACTTTAAAATGTTTATAAAGTGTTTAGTAAAGGCCTGCAAAGTGTTTACAACCCCAAAAATGTTATTTCTATTAGCTGTTTTTGGGAGATGGACCCAGCAACCCACCCCCAAAAATCAATCTGCCATTGAAAACCCTAGGAACAGCAGAAATGCACTGACAATGGTGTTTCACCTGCTGTACGCAGGGTGGCTATGAGTCGGATACAACTCGACAGCACCTAACAACAACATTAGCTGTTTTAAACAAAGATTTTTTTCTATGTATTAATGATAGGAGCCCAGCAAAAACTCAGAGCAAAAAACTTAACACTATAAAAATCATTTTTTCATGCTTTGAGAATGTCATAAAATAATGGAAAAATGTGAACTGAAACTGATTCTGAAATTAGCCTGTATGAGACCAACCCACCTGGCAAGATAAAATAAAAGAAATAAAAAAGAAACCATTAGCTGTTTGAAGATACTAGAGAACAACCAAAGCAGGAAAAACTTCAGAGGCAAATCTCAGATCATCCTAACGTGAGCCTGACATTCTCAACAGCTTTTCCTTTTAAGGCACATGCCAATTCCTAAGTTGTGTAGGAAGAGTAAGAAGCCAAAAAGTTGGTATGCAGAAAGCAGCAGCTAAACAGCTAACCATAAAATCCAACAGTTTCACAGTGCTGGGAGGGGAAAATGGAGTTCAGGGCCTTCAAAGAAAAGGCTTTTAGTTGAGACTTCTGAAAGGCAATAATAACAAACCAAAGCTAGGACAGCGTTCACCAGCCCTGAAATTCAACCTCCACTTGATTCCAGAAGTGTTAAAATAAACTACCACTAGTCCATCTGTCAAAAGAACAATCATTTATAGAAGCAATAATACTATCCATAGTTTCCACAGTTTTTCATACACAACATCCACCATTCAGTCAAACATAAGTACACATTACGAGATTCAGGATCAAGTGACTAAACGGCAAGAGAATAAAAAGGACAACAAAGACATACATATAATCCATAATCTGAACATTGACACAACTTTCAAATAACTGTAACTTAACTGTTTAAGAAAATAGGCAGCAGTAATTGTGTCAGAAAACTACGAGTATATAAAAAAGAACTAAATGGAAATTCTAAATTTAAAAAATATAATCAAGAAAATCAACACTACAACAAATGGATTTAGCCACAGAAGAACAGACTAGTTAACTGAAAGATCAAAAGAAAAAATCTAGTTTGATGCATAGAGGGAGCAAAAAAAGGAAAAACATAGAAAACTATGTGTTTGACATATGGGATATGGTTAAAAAGGTACATGTTTACTAAGAATTCCAGAAGACAAAAAAGAATGTAGCAGAACTGTACAAAGAGATACTAAAGAAGATTTTCTAAAACCGACAAAAGACATTTAAGTCTCTGGCTGAAGCTCCATAAACATTAGAATAATTTTAAAAATAATTATAGTAGGCACATTTTGGTTTTACTGCTTAAAGTAGGGAAAAACATTCAGCATATCCAGAGAAAGGTAAGACATAATCATCCTAGAAAGAAAAAAAAGGTATTACATTTAAAAGAGAAACAATTTGAGTGACAGTAAAAATGACAGAAGGCAGAAAACTATCTTTAAAATGATAAAAGGAAATAATAGCCAATCCGAAATTTAAAATCCAGCAAAACATCCTTGGTAAATGAAGTTAAACAATAAATACTGCCGCAGTGAAGGATCCAAACCTACGAAAAGGTTATAGGCATAAAAAAGTCCACATAAATATTCATTACAATAACTACTGTTGTTAGGTGCCTTTGAGTCTGGTCTGACTCATAGCGACCCTGTGTACAACAAAAGGAAATAATCCCCAAAGTTGTGCCATGCCCAGCACTACTGTCAGTGTTTCTCTACTATTCAGAGGGTTTTCAATGGCTGATTGTTTTGGGAGTGGGCTGCCAGGTCCTTCTCCCAAGACTACAGCTCCTGTTGTTCCCAGGCAGTCTCCCATCCAAGGACTAACCAGGCCGACCTTGCTTAGCTTCCGAGATCAGATGCGATCGGATGCCAGGGTGCTATGGCTGCTAGTGCTTCTGAAACATGTGCTTCTGAAATGGTTAATATTTAACATATAGAAATATTAAAAGTCTGAAGTTTAATGCAAAGAAACATAGTGCTCAGAGACTTCTAAATAATATTGAGAATAAGAAGGAAAATTGCACAGCTGTGCAACTAGAGCTGTGCAGAAAAACAGCCACACAGGCAATTCTGTGTAACATTCCTTCATCAGAGGGCTGAGCATGCACACAGAGGGCTGAGCATGCAGAAGGCTACTGCTTTCCTTCACATTAGACTTCACTTAAATGTTAAAAGTCAGTGTGTATCAATCACTCTATACTTACTCAAAGCGTGAGATGTTCAAAGCCTGCTATATACTGAAATCACGGTAAAGAAAATGGTAACAGCATTCATCCACAATTTCCCCTTTCCTGTTGATACTCATATTTTATAATGATACATAATTTGATATCAGCTTATTTTCATTTGTTTTACTATATTGTAGTGATATCTTCTCATTTCCTTGAAATATACTTAGCTGATGCTGCTTTCTGTGGCTTAGTGCTTTCTAACTACTTCATAGTAAGGCACATACACACAAAAAACATTGATGCTAAAATGGCATATTTTAGAAAGAAATCTGTTTTTGAATAAGAGCTTTGTGCTTGGTTCTCATGGACATAACTTTTTCATATCAAGTTTTAGATCAGGTATCATTAAATATAATTCAGAACTAAGGTTTTAAAATTAATTTTAAACTCTTAAAAGTCACCTTCAACAGGGAACTATGCATAGAATGCAACCAGTAATCTTACAGCAAATAGTACATATGTATTAACTGCTTTTCTTTCCACTTGAAAAACTCATTTCTTGATACTAACCAGTATAAGAATAACTCAGACTTTTTAAATTGTACTTCAAAGACCTGAACCACCTTTAACTCAAACTGTTTCTATAATTGTCAAGTGTAAAACTGAACTTTTCATAGTGCAAACTGATTTTCAATCTAATACCTCTTCATATAAAATATATCCAAATACTAAAGCATTTCCTCAAACTTAAGATATGGCTTTATTACTCTTAACACTTCTCTAATATTCGTATTATTCAACTTACAAGCATCACTAGTGAATCATTTCTATCCTCATTTTTCTAAGGTTGAATTTCTGCTTTGAATCCAAATCTCAGAGCACACTTTTTATGCTATACTTATAATTTTTTAGGAAGTTCATTCATTCTTTAACAGATCTGCAAAACAAGTTACTCATCTCAAACAGGTTTCTTCCTGAAGATAGAAAACTTTTAACAAAACTCTTATTATACTTATTATAGTACTTGAGGTTGAATCCAGGGCTTCCCACATGCTAGGCAAGCACCACTGAGCCGCATCCCCAGCCTCGCTTTTTTTTTTTTTTTCCTTTTTTTTGAGATAGGGTCTCGTAAGTTGTGCAGACTCCCTTTGGCCTCAAACACACCATCCTCCTGCATCAGTCTCCCAAGCCACTGGAACAGGCATACACCACAATGCTGGGCTTAAAACACTGTTTTTCGATAGCTAAAATACTTCCGTATCAAATGGTAGGCATTCTGATCCCATTTTTTCACATAAAACTGAACATATGGAGCTAAAGCAGTTTGGATTTATATTAGAGCATTCATTTCTAACATTCTTTTATATGGAATCCAGGGCTATGGATATAAGCTATATCCAGACTGCTTATTTTCTGGAAGGAATAGATGTAAAACCTTTAAATGTTTCTATCATGACACCTCATCAGCTTAAACAGTATTTTGATAGACCTTTATTTTAAAGTATTTATTTGGAATCTGGAATGCTTTATTCTTGTTTTAATACTTTGAGAAGCCAGTAATTTTCATCCAAGTATTTCTGTAATGCCTGTTGATTCATCAACCTGCAGTGACAATGCGGTCTCTAGATGTACATACAACCTATCATCTGATTCACAAATGCATTTACAGATAATACTATCTGAGTATTATCTACTACCAAAGTGGCATTTCTTTCTTCTTAGCCACAAACAGAATTGGCAAGTTCCATGCAGACTGGGAAAACAACTAATTCTCCAACTTTGTGTGAAGCATTTTTGCTGCAGCTTTAGCTATTAATTGGATGATCTCATGACATGATACTGTCGGAACTTATCTATGAAAAAAGAGGAAAGGGGGAGAAGAAACTGTTTCTCATTTAGAGTTTACAGTTCAATTTTTTTTCTTCACAAATTATAGATATTTAATTGTACAGTCTAAGCATGTGATTGTTCCCACTGGCTTATCAGTAACTTTTATGTAAATAAAGTATTTAGAGTGAAAAAGAGAAGTCATACTAGGTTTAGCAATCTAAATTGAATACATTTCTTAAGATGCCCAATAAGTGGTTTGAATTTTTTAAATTAAGGCTACTACTTTTTTTCTTATGAATCTAATCAGTTTCTAGTTGTTATGGTCTGAATATGAAATGTGCCCCACAAGCTCATATGGAGAATGCGTGCTGCCCAGATGGTGGCACATTTTGGAATGTTAAGAAAACTTTAGGATGTCAAGCGTACTTGGAGGAAATAGGTCTCTGATGGTTTGCCTCTAAAAGTTATACATGGTCCCCAGATCCTTCCTGACTATGATGATGTGAGCTGCTCTGCTATACTCAGCCATGATGGATTAAAAACCTTTGAAACAGTTAGCTAAATGAAATCTTTCCTTCTTTAAATTGTTTCTGTCAGATACTTAGTCACAAAGATTAAAAAGTAACTAACAAAAAACTGATACCAGAGTAGTGGGGTCACTATGGTGACTAAACCTGAACATGTGATACTTAAGCCTTTGGAACTAGTTGTGGGAGGAATTTGGAAGTGTGTAGAGATATGGGTTAGAGAAGCCCTAGGATACTACGCTCAACCTAATGGGTGATTCTAGTGGGAGCTCAGGAGATCAGAATGCTGATAGAAAGGTGGACAGTAAAGACTGAGCTCCTAAGTTTTCCGGTAGCAATGCGGACTCTATTGGGAACTGGACTAGAGTCCACTCATATTACATTCTGGCAAGAATTTGTCTACATTTTGTCTGTGTCCTGATTTATGTAGGGCTGAATTTTAAAGTAATGGAGTAATCTGGCAGAGTAAATCTGAAAGCAGCCCAACATTCAGGCTGTGGCATGGGCTTTGTTGGCTGCATTTAGTCAGGCTTATCATGAGAATGAAGAAAATTCAGAGCACAAAGGCTTGGAAAACAAGCAGTTTGACAGTAAAAGCCCATGTAAAGAAAAAAAAATTTTTTTAAGGGATTAGCACCATTAAAGAAGCCAAGGCCTTTGCAAAGGGACAATAGGAAAGCTGGCTTGAGGACATCACAGGAATTGCCCACATCCCACCAATCACAGGATTAAGCATGCAAAGGTTCAAAATTATTTGAAAGAATTTGCTTTGAGAGGAGTGCTCCAGGGCACCCTACATTTACAGGGTCACTTCTTGTTATTGTTGTTGTTAACGACACTCATAGGTTTTTCAATGGCTATTTTTCCAGATTGCTTTGACAGTCACCTAGGAAAGTGTTTTCCTGGGTTCAGCTGCCCCAGCCCTCAGAGGTCAGTACAGTATAGTCCAAGGGGATCCAGCTAGGGCTCCAGATGGCAGTAGACCCTGGCATTGTCCATGTCATGTTTTTGTTGTTGTTGTTGTTGGTTTGGGGAGTGTTTTTTTGTTTGTTTGTTTTGCAAGCATATAAATGGAAGAGTTATGGTGTTATGAAGGCTTCCATCCAAATGTTAAAGAAAGGCCTGGGAGACCAGGCAGTGTGTGGCAGGGTCAGGATCCTGCAGGATTCCTGAGAGGGTAAAACATGAAGTATAAGCTGCAATGAGATGACAGGATATTGGAGATGCTAGAAATGTGAAACATTTGCCAAGGAAAGCCACAGGCAATGAGTATAGCCAGCCCAGGAGAAAGGCCATGTGGATTTTAAATGGCAAGGCCACGGGAGTGGGACTGTCCAAGCCCAATGGATCTCCTATCACAACATCATGTGCCCTGGATGCTGGACATGGGTATAATCATAGGATTTAGTGTTTACTCTGCTGGGTTTCAGTCCAAACCTTCATTGCTATTCCCTTGCTCCTCCTTTTTGTAATGGGAATATTTATGCTGTGTCACTATATCTCAGAAGTATGTAACTTTTTGATTTTACAGGGACTCACTGCTAAGAGTTGCTTTTTGAGTCTCAGGAGAAACTCTGAACTTAGATTTTTGATCAAGGTTGGAATTGTTAAGACTTTAGGGACTTTTGGAGATATACTAAATGCATTTTGCCATCTGAGATGGCTATGAACTTTCCCAAAAACAGACTGTCATGGCTTAAATATGAAATGTCCACCATAGGCTTATATTTTGAATGCTTGGTCTTCAGCTGGTGGCACCATTTTGGGACATTCTGAAAACTTTAGGAGAAAGAACCCGGGTGGAGAAAGATGGTCACTGCGGACGTTTGTCTGAAGGTTAGCCCTAGTCTCCAGTCCTTTCCTGGCTGTCTCTGCTTCCTGGCTGCCATGATGTGAGCTGCTCCAGCACACCCTCCCCACTATGTTTGACTAATACCTTTGAAACCTTGAGCTAAAATACATCTTTCCTACTATAAGTTGTTCTCTAGGTATTTTAGTCACAATGAGGAGAAAATTATCACACTAATATTAATCACAAAATTGCCCTGTATAAGGAGAAAATAAGTATCTATACATTAAAACTAATCATAAGGAAATAACAAAAAAGAACCTAAATTTTGTTTAAGAATTTGTCTGCATGCTTTACCATAATGAAAACAATTTTAACTTGTTAATAGAAAAAAAGTAAAAACAAAAAGTAAATTTATGCATCAACACAAAAAGTAATTTCACTGATGGCTGATAAAAAAAACTTTGACTTATATAATAGTCAAAGTAACTATGTTAGATTTAACAAGAAACTCAGAGGGAAGTTCTAAAGTATATCCACTATTAAGATCCTTCTATCCGCAAGTATTATGCATCAATTCTTTTCCCCTCCAAAAAATACTGAATTAGAATTGAGGGAGCCATATAATTTCAATTATTAGCATGTCTGAAATGTAAAAAACCTGTTTTATTATTTTTATGACCAAAACATTTTACAATTACCAGTATCTCAAGGGACACCTATAATGATCCCTGATACATGGGCTGAAAAGCTCTGCTTAACTATCCAAATGAATTCATATCTATCCTTTAAGATTCACCTCACGATCCATCTATTTCATATTACCATTGGTCCTCAGTGTCCATGAGTTCTATATCTGTAGATTCAACCAAATGAAGATCCAAAATATTTTCTTATAGACTGCATCTGTACTGAACAAGTACAGAATTTCCTTTTCATTATTCCCTAAACAATACAGAGCAACAGTATTTACACAGTATTTACATTGCACTAGGAGTTATAAGGGTTGGAGTTTGGCTCAGTTGGTAGAATGCTGCTCTGCACTATCTGAAGACTCAGGTTCAATCCTTAGCACCACAAAAATGGGAGAAGGATGTGGCAATCCATTCCCCAAAAATAATCCCAAAACAATCAGCCATTGAAAACTCTATGAGGGTCACTAGGAGTCGGACCCAATGCAATGGCACATAACAACAACAATAATAATAGGAGTTATAAGTAATCCAGAGATGAATCCAAGTATGCAGGATGATTTACGTAGGTTATATGCAAATACTACACCTGGAGTTTTTTTCTCCTACAGTGCTGTGAATCAAACCTAGGGCCTCATGAATGCTAAGCAAGCACTTTACCACAATGCCTCATCTCCAGCCTTGTCAATACATTTTATAAAAATTATTTGAGTATCTGTGGATTTTGGTGTCTATGGCAGCAGTGGACTTGGGGGTACTGGAACCAGTCTCTCAGAGCTTCCAAAGGACAGCTGTACTCAAGCCAATAAAGCATCCCTCTGCTCTGTCTCATCCTCCTTTTCTGGTTTTAACTGTTTTTGACACTAATAACCTATACTTGCCTATACTTGTACTAACTCTCCAATATCCACTTTACCCACAAACATACAGTAAGTACAGCAGTGTTATTATTTGTAAGATTAATTACTTCAGCAGAGATAGGTACTAAATGGCTTTACTCTATCAAAGTAATCCCTTTCCTCCCCTTCCTAAGACTGATTCAGAGGTGCCTCCACACTGCCACTTCTGGATTTTCACTAGTTATGGAGTGAATGCTCACATCTTTCCCTGGTGCTATTTGCCACCTTGTTAAGATAAAGGAAAATTAGTTTGAAGAAGAATCCAACATACACGAGGGAAAGCAGAACAAAAATAAAGAGATCCTGATCCAACCACATGAAGGCCAAGATTCCCATTTTATTATCCTAATTAACACAAAAACTGTACACATTTGTGGGATACCATGTGATGTTTTAATACATATATTCACTATGTAATACTAATATCAGGGTAATTATATCTGCTTTAAATATGCACTTCTTTGAAGCAAAAAAAATCAAAATCTTTTCATTGAGCTCTTTTGAAATATACATTATCATTATCTATAGTCACTCTACTATGCAATGGGCCAGAACTTGTTTCTCCTATCTAACCTAGTACCCACTGACAAGCCTTTCCCTACCTGTCCCTTCTTCCTACCTTCCCCAGCATCTGGTAGCCATCATTCCACTCTCAACTTCTATGAGATCAACTTTTTAAGATTCCAGATGAGATCATACATACTGTGCTATTTTTCATTTTGTGCCTGGTTTATTTCACTTAAAATAATGTCCTCTAGAACAATCCACATTGTTGCAAATGATAGAATTTCATTCTTTTTATAGCTGTATAGTATTCCATTGTATGTACATGCTACATTTTTCTCTGTTCATACATCAGCTGATAGGAACTTAGGTTGTTCCGATTCCTTGGCTACCATGAATAGTGCTGCAGTTGAATGTGTGAGTGGAGCTATCTCTTCAACAAACTGATTCCATTTCTTCTGGAAATATACTCAAGAGTGGGACTGCTGGATCACATAGTTCTATTTCTAATTTTTTTAGGAATTTCTACAATAGCTACACAAATTTACATCTCACCAACAGTGTTGAAAGGGATCTTTTCTTTCTCCCTCTCAACAGTTTCCTTTGGGGTTAAGTGATTTTCTTTGCTGGTGTGTTTTGATTCCTTATTATTTCTTGTGTATCTATTACAGCTCTGTGCTTTGAGACTAACAAGAGGCTTATAAAAAGCAACTTTTGCTCATAAAAACTTTTGAAGTGATAGCAACTTTGTAAAGTAAGGAAAAAAGACATATAGGGGAAAAATTAAAACTCTACAGTTGCATTTCATTACTCCCCATATTTTGAATTTTTGATTTCCCATTTTAAATCTTTTGATACTGTCTATCTCAACATACTAATGTGGCTACTTGTATTGTTTTCTTTTTGAGTCTTCATATGGCAAATATGATTCATATACCATGTTTATAGTATTAGAACATTCTGTATTTGTCTGTGTAGTTACTACTACCATTGAGTTTTGTACCTTTTGATGTTTTCTTAGCTATCTGCATCTCTTTTTAGTTTGAAGAAATCCTGTTAGCATGTCTGCAAGGACAGGTCTGGTGGTGGTAAGTTCTCTTAGCATTTGGGGATTTCTTTATCTCTCCCTCATTTCTGAAAGCTAGCTTTGCTAGGTGCAATACTCTTCGTTAGCATTTTTTTCCCCCTTCAGCACTGTAAGCATCTCTTCCCTTTCCGTCTTGGCCTGTAGTGCTTCTGCTGACAAACCAACTGTCAAGCAAATTCATACATCCTAATATGTTGTTTCTTTTCTCCTATTGTTTTCAGGGCCCTCTCTTAACCTTTGAGGGCTTAATTATAATGTCTTAAGGTACACTTAATTGAGCTTCATTTGACTGGTGACCTTTGACTCTCCGGTCTTTTGTATCCTTTTCTAACTTTGGGAAGTTTTCTGTTATTCTCACTTTGAATAAGCTTTCCACCACTTTGGCATTCTCAAAGTCTCTCCTGAGCACCAATAACTTACACTTTCTCTTTTAATGCTGTCATATACTTCCAGTGCCTGCAACAATACCACTGTGGTATCTGATCCTGTCAGTTTTCAGAAGCTAAGCAGGGTCAGGCCTGGGTAGTACTTAGATGGGAGACTGCCTAGGAACACCAGGCAACCCACTCCCAAAAAACAATCAGCAATTGAAAACTCTATGAATAGCGGAGAAGCAGGAACAATATAGTGTTTTGCCTGTTAACTATGAGTCAGACATGGATTCAACAGCACCTAACAGTAACAACATTGTTCCAATAAGCTTTCTCCATTCATCTTCACTCTTTTTTTCCTACTCCAACTGTATACTTTTAAATAGCCTTAGCGCTCACTACTACTTCTGTTTGATCAATTCTGTTAGTAATGCCTTCTATTGTATTTTTCATGTCACCTATTGTACTTTTCAGATCTAGTATATCTGATTTTTTAAAATTATTTCAATCTATTAAATTTCTTTGATAGAGGCATGGGTATAGCTCAATGGTAAAGAACAAGGCCCTACCTTTAATATGCAGCACCAAGGAAAACAAATATTAGGTAAATCACTATATTGTTCCTTTTCCTTCAGTTTAATGAGTTTCCTTCAAAGGGCTATTTTGAATTCTGTGCCACAGAATTCACACACATCACTTGCTTTATGGTCAGTTTCTCGCACATTTTCTCACCTAGGCCAGGTCATGAGTCCTTTAAAGTTCTTGATGCTTGCTAACACATAACAATGTTTGCACACTGAAGGACTGAGTATTTATTCCAGTCTTTGTCCTCTGGCTTTGTATGTGCCTATCCTTCTAGAAAGTCTAGGCAGGCTGTTTGTTACATTTTATAATCCTGAGGACACTGCCACTATTTGAGCAGTAGATGGTGCCCCCTGCCAAGTCTGTTGCAAAACCACAGTTGCTGTACTGTTCAGAATGACATGGGATACTGCCAGAAAATGAGCGTCATCCCTGCTATATCCATAAGCAGGTCCAGATGCCTTGCCAACAGTCACTGTCCATGGGATTGTGCCCAGCACTCGGCCTCATTGTAGAGGGTCCAGCCATTGATGCCAAAGCAACAATTTGCACCTATCTCTCTTTCCTTCCCCTGTACAATTACTTTCCCCATGCTGTGGTCCCTAGGGCTTGGAGAATGGATGGGTTGGGAAGTCCTATGGACACCATGCCTACTGCAGGGTTGAGTCACTCATAGAGCCCATAGCCCACCAAGACCAGCACAGCAACAAGCTAGGAACAAATCCCACACTCCTATGGTCTGCCTGTTTTTGTGATCTATTTGATTTGAGACCTCTACAGCCAGCTGGAGGTGATGCAAATTAGAGCATAAATCAATCTCATTAGGGCAATAGGTCTCTGCCTGATACCAGAGCAGGTCCAGAGACTCCACTCATGATTACTGGCCTAGAAACAGCAGCTACTAGCTTCTGCCTACTGTTAGGTTATAACATGGCAGGCCAGGTATTGAGTTCGAGGCAAAGTACTATGCTTGAGTTCTCTGTCCTAGACTCCAGTGGTTGAAGATTCCCATGCTATGTTCTTTGAGAAGCTGGGGTTTAGCTCAGTTGGTCGAGTGCTCCTCTATGTTCTCTGAGGCCCTGAGTTTGACCCAAGCACCAAAAAATATGGAAAAAGGACTTGGCAGCCTACTCCCAAAACAATCCCGAAAACAATCAGCCTTTGAAAACTATATGAATAGCAGAGAAGCACTGACACAGTGCCAGGCATGGCACAGTGTTGGGGAGTGTTTTGTTCTATTGTACACAGGGTCACTATGAGTCAGACCCAACTCAAGGCCACCTAACAACAACAACAACAACGTGTTGCATGAGGGTCAGGGGTAGATCTTGGATGCAGCCACTTGGTTGTCAAGGCCAAGATCCACAGACTCAAGGAAGAGTACAGCGCCAAGTACAGACTGCAGGCCCACACTGTGATTGGTGGTACCCCAGACTGAAACATGAACCTGTGCCGCTGAGGCCTTGTGTCTCCTACCTGCTGCCAAAGTAAGTCCATCTGCAGGAAATGGTGTGGGAGCAAGGGCAGGTGGGTATCTGCCCAGAACTGAGTTTCACTATGGCAGGCCAGGTAGGGGATTCCAAGTCTAAGGTCTGTACTTAATTTTCTCTGCCTTCCCCAAGCAGGAGGCATCTTGCTCCAAGCTGCACTGCTTGTAGTTGGGAAAGAAGTGATACAGGAAACTCTTTCCTTTCTGCCTCCTTCAATGCACCTTTTCTTATTATGCTAATCCAAGTATTCTCACTGCCAGGCTTGCCTTGGCTTTTGCAAAGTACTTTGATAGATGAATAGTTGTTTAAATTAAAGTCCGTGTGATGACACAAACACTGGAGACTCTTACACTACCATCCTCCTCCACTTCCTAGTCTACTTTATTGTTAGAGGGAAAAAAAATGTTAAGAAATCCTTTCCTATCTAAACTTTTTGGACTTTTTGAAACAATTCTTTTTATGAAATATTAGAGAGTGTTCAGAAAATACAAGGGTATTAAGGTCAAAAGCATTTATCAAATAATTCACCAGGTAATCAAACTGTTAAGTATCCCTAAAGACTCTACGATGGATTACTCATAACACTAATGATGAAAGGTAAAGACCATTGTTGCTGAACAAAAATCCAGATGTAATCAAAAGCCAGACTTGCCCTCTAATGCTCAGGATTTAGCTTTAAAATACTTTGAAATCATTTGAAAAAAAAATTCAACTTCAGATATGAAATACTCTTTTTTTCTATTGAAACAAGTGTTTTTATATAGCAATTGTTTTTTAACGTTGAATACCTTAGAAGCATGCCTGCCGAGGTACTAGCAGAATCAAGCATAACTTGTACTAGCTATCAGATACACTGAGTTAACAGAGAATATGACAAAATAAAAAAAGTGAAGACTGAAATTAAGTTACTCAAAGGACTGCTGGCAGTGGCGGGGAAAAAAAACACTATATACAAGTCAAAATCAAGCTTTACTCTAAGAAATGTCATTCTAAGACTTCCATCTAATACAGTAAAGTAGAATTTTATACCCAGGTTGATCTAGAATAAGTAAGGAAAACAAAAATTACCCTAGAAAGTAAATCTGACAATTTCAAGTGATTTTATGTTCTTTAAACTCGTTTGTTAGGCTTCAAAATAATCCAAAGACACCCACTATTTTATTAAGTCAATTCCAAAAGAAAAACAGAAAACTAATTTCTTACCTGCCAAAGAGACTATCATGAACAACATACACAGAACATACACTGAGATCTATTAATCCTTTTGGTTTTGTAGCTCGTTTTTCACTTTCAAAATAAATAAGCTGGGCATCACTGCCCTCTAAGATAAAATATAAATTTTTCCAACGCTTTCCTTTGCCTGTTAAAAAAAATAAATAATTGTTGTCCTTTAGCAAACAATGAACTTTGGAGTCATATTTTAAAATAAAACAATACTTTTGCTAAAAAGTTAGATATATTTCAATTTTCATTAAAAAATTAAACAATACACCAACCTTTTATAATGTCAAAATGCCTGTAACTTCTGTTTTAAAATGCCTATTACTTGTTTTAATCACAGAGTAAATCAAAGTATCTTAACTATGTCTTCAGAGATTTCATTACGGTGAAATCTTCAAAATTCTTGCTTTGGAGTAATTCTCTTGTAATCTTAAGGGAAAAAAATTATTCCACTAAACATTCCCCACCCCCATTTCAACATGTCTTAATGCCAAGTTGAGGTTAATGTATAAAGTAAAAATATCACTATCATGAATGTGCTAAGTTAAGTTCCACATGAGTTTCTCTAAAAAAGCATGGGGTCGGGGGAAGGAATACTTTGCACTGGACCTAGCTCAGGATTTAAGAACATATTTGAAAATGTATAAGCCTGTTTTCTAAAATCCTGTTTGGAAATGTGGACTTAATATACTTAGACTGTAAATTTTGTATGCTAAGATATAAGGTCTAAACAAGTGTTGATTATTAACAATTCATGTCAAAACAACTTAATATATATCATAATAAATTTTATGCCTGATATTTACAACACCTCTATCAAATGGGTTAACAAGCAAATAAGAAATTAAATTTTTAAAGTTAAATGTTCACTTACCCTTCTTCAGAAGATAACCTTTCTTAACAATATTTTTATAAAAGGCATCCTTTGTTTTACGACGGATTGTATTATAGATTTCCTTCCCATCCACTGTATCGTTGAGTACTTGTTCTTGATCCTAAATTTTTAAAAAAATATTAAAATTACTTCATGGATTCTTGATAAAAATAAAGTAAAAATATAGCCAATCACCAATAAAAACACAGACAAAATATTTTACTACTGAGATGTAGACATATGTAACAGATAAAATAAGAGTCTTTGGCTTTCTAAAGAAAGTCTCAGGAAGGTTTCGATATTTATCATTTCCCAAGAAAAGGGACAAATTTTCCAGAAAGATTTCCATACTATTTCCTAAAAACATGTCTTATAGACAACTAGTAAGCTATTTTTAGAACATCAGTTAATTTTGTTATATTTTACAGTAAATGATGTTATTTTGATAACATCAATTTTTCCCAACCTAAGTGGTAAATTAGAACCTGATTTCACAACTTTCTCTTGCTTTAACACCTCCAAAGGCCACCTCTACAAATAAACTTTATCATTTTTTCCCAATCTAAAGCACCATATTTATTGTAGTACTTCTATATTTCTTAGTCATTTAGCATGTTTAAAACTGCCACATTTTTATTACACCCATATAATTTTTATGTGTCATTGAGGAAATGTTATACTTCTAACTCCACTTTTCCCACAAACCCTGTGGTTTTCATTGCTTATTTATGCATAACACTGTGATTCTTTTATGAATGCAAGTAACACATTATAACACAACTAACATTAACTGCTAAATCCCAAAAATAACAACAAAAAGAATAATGTCACAATATAGAAAAGAGTGGCTTCAATCATGATCTTCCCCCAAATAAAGTAATATTAAATTTTAATATCAGGGTCCACTGAACTCAATTTTAGTTTTCTAGTTTCCTTTTCAAGCAATTCTTATATTTTCAAAAACTAATAATTTTATGATATTTACTTGTCCCTAGAGACTTCCTGGGTCAATTCAATCCTCTTATCAATCTATGACACATTATGGGATTTTCATGATCATCTTTCTCCTATATTTTGAGACATTCATCATCCTAGAAACTATTTCATAATTACAACAATTATTCTCAAGTATGCTAAAAATACTGAAATAATAAGACAATAGAAACATGAATTACCTAGAACAGAGGTGGTAAATTGGAAAGTATGCTAAATCTAGTCCACCACCTGTTTTTGTACATAAAGTTTTATTGGACCACAGTCATGCTCATTCCTTTACCATTATCTGTAGTTGTTTTCAACCACAAAGGCAGAATCTAGTAGTTCAGACAGATTGAATGGCCACAAAACCTAAAATATTTACCATCTAGCCCTTTATAGAAAAGTTTTGCAACCCCTGGCTTAGAAAAAAAATGAGGCAATCATGAAATAAATCATCTCTATGCATTATCCTTTGGCTTCTTTAATATGTTGCCAAGTATTACAGCATCCTTCTAAAAAGGATATTTACCTTGTCTTTTTATTAGCTTTCACTGAACACAGTTAAAATTCAGAAATCTTAGTTTTCTGCTTGTAATGTAAAGAGAAAATACTGACATAGGAAGATGCCTGACATTCATCAGAAGAATGGGAAGATAAATTTAAAAAATAGCTGTAATCTGGACTCCATTATGATTCTGATAACCAAGACCTCAAGACAGTGATCCTTTTGATTTTCTCAAACTCAAGAAGAAATGAATAAACCATGATATTTCTAAGGGAGAGGGGAATGTCAGGTATGGTGGAACATATGTGTAATTCCACCATTGTGAGATTCTGAGGCAAGAGGATTGAGAGTTCGAGACCCACCTACACTACATATCGAGACCTTGTATTTCAAAAAAAAAAAAAATGCTGGCTGATGTGGTACAGACCTATAATCCCAGAGACCTAGGAGACAAAGGCAGGGGATCACAAGAGGCAGCTTGCGTAACTGAGTAAGATCCTGTCTCAAAATTTTAAACAAAAAATTAAAAAGAGACTGGGAGTGCAGCTAACACTTGCCTAGCATGCACAAGACCCTAGGTTTATCACCCCAGTGCTGGAAAATTTAAAAAAAATTTAAAAAAGGAAATATGATGTTCTCATCTAGTTAGTCATTTATTAGAAGGACATCTTTATGTGGTATTTTGTGATAGGAACATGGATTATCCTGTTTTGCTAAGCAGAATAAGTCTATTCGCATTTTTGCTTGTGCACCAAATTTATTTCATGTGATTTATAAATAGACAAATGCTGAAGCAACAATATACAACAAGGCTATTAAGGAAAATATGTAATACAGAGATATAAAAAGTCACTGCAGCAGGTATTCTAACTATTTATAAATCTAAACACGAAAATATTTTACACTTATGGAACAAACACAACTGTATTCTCCACCAAAATTATGAGTCTTCAGAGTTTTCATTTTGATGATACAAGAAAGAATCATAGCACACTGTTAACTAGTCAGGAATGAACTAATGTTTTCAAGCCCAAATGTTGTTGACTAGTAACAAGTAAAGTCCTGTTGGCACTTGCGTTACCTTATACAATCTTTAAAACTCAAGAGTAAAGTAGGATTTTGTAAAAGTTTTCTTGATCATGTTCAATTGTTTATTATAAAAAAGAATTATCTTTCTAGATACTAAGGTTTTTAATCACAATTTTAGTATTGCAAAAATTTCAAACTTGGTGAGGAATTTTTCAGTGAATTATATGCAGACTCTTTGCATGACTTTGAAATATACTGTAGTAATCTGGAAGCTAGGGGCTGGGATTTAGCTCAGTGGGTAGAGCACTGCGCTGCAGTCTCTGAGGTCCCGAGTTCAATTCCCAGCACCGCAAAAATGGGAGAAGGACCTGGCAATCCACTCCCAAGGCAATCCCGAAACAGTCAGCCATTGAAAACCCTATGAGGGTCGCTATGAGTCGGATACCGACTCGACGGCACCGAACAACAACAACAACAACAATCTGGAAGCTGATGATCTATTGATAAGAGGGTAATTGGAGAGGTGAACATGAGCAGTGTACAATGATATGCATGTAGGGAAACATCATAAAGAAACCCATTAAGTTGTACATTAAAAAAGATTACTGGAGAAAAAAGATAATAGTTTATCAGAACATAGGTATAATGGTATAACAAAGTAAAAATTCTTTTTGATCATTTGTGTGCTATTCAATGCATTTAAAATTTACTGTAAGTATAATTTATAAAATAAAATGAGATACAAACAATTTCTAATAGAAGTAGCTAGGGAATGGAAAATCAATGATTCAAATGAATGCAACACAGAACCTGACACTCCCTCTAAAAGAGTTTCACCTCTCAGGCTTTCTGGAAAACTTAAAGACTATGTTTTAGAAAAAAATAATTACTGAGCTGGGTGCAATGGTGCATGC
The DNA here is from genome assembly GCA_007922755.1 of Pedetes capensis. Lineage (NCBI taxonomy): Eukaryota > Metazoa > Chordata > Mammalia > Rodentia > Pedetidae > Pedetes > Pedetes capensis. Next base: position 36,944 of record VMDO01003401.1, on the reverse strand, counting down.
CTGTAATCCCAGCAGCTGGGGAGACGGAGGCAGAAGGATTGCAAGTTCAAGACCAGAGGCAGTCTGCATGACTTAGCAAGACCCTGTTTCAACAAGTAAAAAAATGGGCTGTGGGTGCAGCTCAGTGGTCCAGCATTTGCAGAGCATGCAAGCACAAGGCCCTGGGTTCAACCCCCAGTACCACCAAAAAAAAAAAAAAAAATCACTGACATAAAAAAGAATCCTGCTAGAGCATGCTCTTCAAAAGGAAAGCCAAGCCACACTAGATATATTTGCAAAACCTGTTGTGTGCCATTGTACACAGGTGAATGCAACATAGTTTAACATACAAAAAATTATTAAAATGTATAATAAGATATATGTACTAAGTTTCACTGCAATACATTATGTATTAATCTGAAGTTTATTTAGATTATTTCATTTTCATATCTAGAGAAAAACAGCCAATGACAATGGGATAATAGCTTTTGCATAAAACTGACAACAATGTGTTAAGCTAGAATTCAGCAGTGGTATTTTTAAAATCTGCTATCAGTAATGCATTTGGAAAAACCAGAGTAATTACAAACTGGGCTTATTAGAGATGGAACTGGAATCTGGAAGCAGAATATACAAAGTGGGTTGCGTTCCACACACATGCAAGAAAGTTAAACAGCAGCTAGTTGTATTCAAAAGTTTTGCCCATTCCAAGGATATAAGCCTACATAACTATGGAAATATGGAATAAAAATATGCTACATTTAAGCACAGGCTGGGATTTAGCTCAGTTGGTAGAGCACCGCTCTGCATTCTCTGAGGTCCCAAGTTCAATTCCCAGCACCGCAAAAATAGGAGAAGGACATGGCAATCCACTCCCAAGGCAATCCTGAAACAATCAGCCACTGAAAACCCCATAAAGGTCGCTGTGAGTCAGACATCACTCAAGGACACCTAACAACATTTAAGCACTTATTTCATTTTCTGAAAAAGCTGTTTTGGAATTATTCCATTATCCTTCCTTCTACAAATTACATGTAAAATAAATATAAAACACTTAAAAGAATATAAAAAACTTTAAAGGTCATCATGGACCCAGACAGTAAGTAGTAATGACTACACTTTTCTGGTAATACAGATTTATATTTATCTATTTTCATTTCAGTGGTGATGGTATTAGCTGCAGAATGAGATATACTTTTCATTAACATTTGGATTTAAATAGCTGATTTCAAGATAATCTGGGTCACTTTAAAATAATAAATTAAGGTACAGTCCATTATGTTGGTGGTGGTGGTGCCATCAAGTCAGTATCTGACTCACATCAACCCTAACAGGGTTTTCAATGGCTGTTTTGGGATTGCTTTGGGAGTGGATTGCCAGGTCCTTCTCCCATTTTTGCAGTGCTGAGAATTGAACTCAGGATCTCAGAGACTGCAGCGCAGCACTCTACCAACTGAGCTAAATACCAGCCCACAGTCCATTATACTGTCCTAAAAATCCTAAAGGATTGCAGTATTTTAGAAGACAAATAACAAAACTTCATTTTCCAGATCTTAATAAATCAGTGGCTGATACAAAAGAAGTTTTCTTTGTGTTCCTTATCTCCACCCACTATCTACAGTTTTGGACAAAGGTCTCAGATACCCTCCAAAAGTAATCATCTGAGTGAGTCTGACAGCCACTGAACCAAGCATTTGCTTAGAATTTAGGTATACATGATCCTGTAGTCAACCTTGAATTGCAAATCCTGCCTTTGTCACTTAACAGCTAGGAAACTCCACTTCATGAATCAATTCAATAAATGTTTGCCAACTGCCAGATACTGTTGTAGTCCTTCAGATACATCAGTGAACAAATAAAAAATTATCTATCCTTTTGGAACTTTTAACATAATAAATAAATTGTACTATATTAAGTTGGTGAATGCTTTTCAAGGTAGAGCAAGTTGCAGAGTTATATAAGGTGTCTAAGTCTCATTGTGGAGTGAATTTTTGATCAAAAACTTCAATGACAAAACAGAGTTAGGCAAGTCAATTTCTAGGGAAAATCATTTTGGGCAAAGTATACTACTAGTGCAAAGAGGAAGGAACACACACTAGGGTATTTTTCAAAAAACAGCACCTAGCCAGGTATGGGACACTCGTAATCTCAAGAGACTCAGGAGGCAGAGGCAGAAAAAGGATCAGGAATTTGAGGCCAGAGGGACTGTAACTTAGGGGAACCCTGTCTCAAGATGAAAAAATAAAAAAGGGGGGATACAGGTGCAACTCAGTGGTAGAGCACTTGCAAAGTGCACAAGGCCCTGGGTTCAGCCCCCTACATGGCAAGAAATAAAAACAAATTTAAAAAAAAAAACTACACCAAAGCAAGTACGAATGTAATAATGACAGACAAGGATAGGAGAAAGAGATGCCACCATAGGATCTTGTCTGCTATTGTTAAGGACTTTGGCTTTTACTCTGAATGAAATACACATCTTCAAGTATTAAACATGATCTAACTCACATTGTAAATGCATCCTTCTGACTCTTGTACAGTGTATGAGGACAAAGGGAGACACAATGAGATGAGCACTGCTCTTTTCCAGCCTGTGTATGAGTATGCGGGGGTCATACTAGGGTGGGTGAGCTGATTTTGACAGTTAATCAGTTTGCTCATTAGTAAAAGGATGTTACTAGCCTTTGTGTTCTCTAACAGTAGAAGCTCCACTGAAAAGACAGTTATTTCGATTCTCCAAACTTCTACTGGAACTTACTTTCACTCCAGGACTACAATTAACATTTAATAGTGCCTGCGTAGTAATCAAATTGCTTTATAATAATCATTAGTTATTTTTGAGGTATTCAGTGCTTTATAGGCAATTTTGAAAAAGATAGCAATTTGAGTTTGTTCCGTTATGAAACAGTAACACAAGACTAAGGCATACTAAATATTTAAAGTAAATCTTAACCCATACTGAAAGTTTGCTAGATGTCACATGCTTCCTTTTCTAAATGTACAGTTAAATTAGAAAATTATAAGCACAAATTCAGTACAGAATAATTTATTAATTTGTACACAAAATTTATGGACTTATGAAACAAATTAAAATAGTCACTGACTCAGCCATTCAAGTGAATTAGAACTAAGGATATAACAATGGAATTGTATGAGAAGATCTGACATCTGAAAGTAAAGACACTTCTGACCCCTAATGAAAGATCTTAGCAGTTTTATAGAAAGCACACACCATACTAGGTTTTCTTTATTAAAGTCCATTTTGCATATGTAGTACTTAGAACATCCTAGATCTGCCAGAACTGCCAACAAAATTAGTGCCTCTGTGTTGATTATTAGGAACAATTAGAAACTTATCGAGAAAGAAGGGAAACTTAGGATTGATTTTAAACCAGTCATATTTAGAAAGAAAGACACTGCATGGAGATAGGAAAGAGCGCCTAGAGATTTAAGACATTTAAAATACGAGTAGGATAAAGCTGGTGCTTCCTGCTGAAGAGCAGACATTCACTCATTCAATTAATATTTATTGAATACCTAATGTCAGGTACTATTCAAGTCATATGGAATAAACAATTAAGAGACAAAAATGAAGGAAGATATATTAAAATGTGACAAGATTATGATGATACTTGAATTTATACTTAGCCTCAGAATAATAATTTCTCATTCAGTAACTGCAATCAGTCACAGATAAAACCATCTGAAGTTAACTAACTTCTTAGCAGGAGAAAAATACTGAAAACCTACAGACATTACAAATCATTGAACAACTTCAGGTGGGTACCTGAACTTCTTTCCAATCCTTCTTTATGTCTCTGGGATGTTAATATCGCTGTTTTCCATAAAGGAAAAATTCTTAATCACTCTTTTGAAGCATCTTTTTCTAACATCTGCTACATCATTCCCCTACCACACTTCAGAAAGTATCATGAGTCAGAAACACAGATTAATCACCCTATGCATTACAACCAGTATTTAACAGGCTCTTTTGTTAAAGGCCAATCTTTCTTCTTATGTTTTGGGTTTTATTTATTCACTCTTTCTTTCACTCAGACCTTGTAAATCAGGTACCACTCCCCACCTCCCACCCATCCCTGGCACTGTCCTATATTCTATACTTAGAGTAAAAACACATACTTATTTGCCATAAAACTGTAGGCAAATAAACAGAGGCATAAAACTTAAAGCCCTTCTTGGTCTTAGTCCTCTTCTATCATTATTTTTTATTTTTTTATTTTTCTCTACTTACCAGACTTACCTAGATAAACCTGGCTGTGATTTATCCATGTCACTTCCACTTCTGCCTCCATAAACCTCACTCCTTTACCTAGTGGTACCTGGCTTCTGTCCCCACCACTGCTTCTATCCTCAAAATGCCACCAAAGTTTTCCTAATTATCTAGAATGAACATAGATAAAAACTAAGAAATTCTCTTACAACTCATTTTCTGAAACAATCTGAATAGTGTACAGTTTTAAATTTTATCCCATTTTAATTGCATGAATATTTTTATAAACACACAACCAAAATACATTTGAAAATAAAATCAGATTATTATAAAAACAAAAATAACACTGACCTGCATTGGTACAGGTTCCTTAAGATAATAACCTTCGACAATCTGTTCTTTTCGATAGTGATCTATGATGTCCCCAATGCTGTTAAAATAAAAATATCTAATACTGACATAATTTGTCTCACAAAACTGTTTAAGTCCTGAAAATACAAGTAAACCCTATTACCAAGGAATATCTATTCACAAGTTTTTTTCAAAGAATATAACCTGAATAAATTCATAGAATAAATGAGCATAGCAGTCACATTATTTTAGAAAAACAAGACTGTTCCTAATACAGGTTTACAGTTCAGAATAAATTGAGTCGGAGATTCTGATTTCCCATGTCCATCAACCGGGCTGCCAAGTCAACAATACCATACTTGGAAAGTCACCATCAGTGAGGAAATGATTAAAAGTCCATGTTTTGGAGTTTTGTTTTGTTTTTACAAAAGTACTTCAGGGATACTGAGAATGAAGAATTGACAGAGAAGTGGCATTTATTTAGGAAGTAGAATTAAAGTAAACTAAGACTGTATCATCAAAACATTTACACATTCTGCTTTTACATCAGAGGCAGTTAGGTCATAAAACACAGGAAGAACAGGTGAAAGCTGAAGCCAAAGGAGGGGGCGGCAAAAAAAACCCCACAAGGTAATTTTACTTGTAGAATTACATTGTAGCAGGAAAGATTTACTGATGATTTTGATTAAAAAGTGCTATTAATTGTTCTACATATTTGAGAAATATTAGTAATAAAACTGAAAATAAAAAGAGCTTTATATTTTAACACATTTTAGCATACCATAGTGAGGTTTTTAAATATGTAATGAAGTATTTCTCTATAATCGGTAGGCCACTTTAATACCATGAATATTTAAATCCTAGAATTTTAAGCTTTCCTTTAATAGACTGAAGAAAGAGGTATATGGAGGCACATAGGAAACATTTCTGCAAACAGATCTTGTTTAACCTACCCCTTGATTTTCTTTCTGTAGTTCTTCTATTGATAAATAAAATAATTGGAAAGCTATGTATATTTGTACATAGATCTACAAATATCTTTCCTATGCAACAAAATTAATTAAAATCAAATATAATGTTAAAAAGCAAAAAATTTGAAAATATAATTAATAAAAAAGTGTGAATAAATATGAACTAAATACCAGAGGCAATATTTAACACAAGGCAGAAGGGTAGAGTGAAAATGAGACAAATAAAAAGATATTATCATAAAAACATCATGGAAGGTTATACCTTTTTAAAGAAAATAATACCACATAAATCTAAAATTGTGAAAAGAAAAATGAAAATCAAGAAATATGATTGAAAATAGCTAAATACCACCACAAAGATGTCTGTTTTAAACTAAAAAGCATCAAATGTATGAAAATCAATAAAGATTTAAGATTTCTGGCTACAAGGGATGGTTGAAAAGTGGGTGAACATGATTGATGTACAATATATGCAAGCATGGAAATATCACAGGGAAGCCCATTAAACTGTACAATTAATATCCATTAAAAATTTTTAAATGCAAAAAAGTTTCTGACTCAGTAACTAAAATGAAATCAATCTTGTATAGTACCTTAGTGTTACAATGTAATTGAGCTGAAAGAATACAGTTCATGAAAACTGTGATGAAGTACACTCCAGAATGTCCAGAAACAAATTTAAAAGTGTGGCAACTGACAGGTTTTTACCAACTAGCCAGACTTACAAGTTTGTTTTTTAAGTACACCAATTCAGATCCAGAGACACCTAAAAATAGTCAAGACAGATGCAACCAACCAAAACTTCTTAAACAGTAAAGTTCTAACCATGAAATTAGATAGACTTATTCATGAAACAAATGGGAATTTCTAAAGACACTATGACCTACACTTTTAGTTAAGTATGTATTACATAAAACTGTGTGCCCTTCTTCCTGAACCCTAGGTAAGTGCTGATGATATTCAATGATGAAAATCCTTGCTCTTCCTTCTCACCATTACCTGAGAGATATATACTCTTCTTATTGATTTCCATGCATAATTGTATATACCTTCAATTTATCACTGTCTTCATACCATCTTTCCTAACAGATCTAAACACTAATAATGAAGAAATACTATCTTTTTCTTTAATGTGTATGCATACGATCTATACAGGATATTTAACAAAGTAGATTACTCAAAATTTGCTGCTAAATGCTTTCCTACTTTTCTAAAATTCTGAATTCAGGAACATCACTTATGTCTCAAAAATATCTAAATAAAACAAACATAACTGCTACCTCTTTTAATAGTTAATGGGAAGAAAGGATAGCAGAGAATGGCTGTGTTCAATTTATTGAATAATCCTACTTTACATAATCACATCTAAACAATAAATAACAATCATGAAGTTATATCTTCTTAGGAATAATTATTGATGTTAATGCTGAAATGGAGTATACACTTCCAAGACAAATATAAAAATGACATCAAAGTCACATGATAGATTTAAGGGAATGGTCAAAACCAGTAAACTACTATAAACTTAATTTTTTTAAAAATGTCTTCCTCTTGCAGCAGACTAATAATTTTGCAATAATATGGAAACATATATACTTCAAATACTTTTCTTCTTGTTCCATTATGATCTTTAACAACAGTCTTCCTTTATGCATTTAACAATCTGTAAGAATCTGTCTTTGCAGGACATAGATATGCTAAGGAATTTTAAATCAATAAAACAAGCTTCCAAAAATAACAAACATATGTAAATTGTTTTATGTTTATTTTATGTTTACATTATATGAGTATTGTCTAGTTTTCTTTAAAGAACTCAAATTGCAGCTAGTGGGATTTTCAGTGAGGTTTTTTAAAACCCAGACTATAATGTAGAAGGTACTCAAGCAGCTTAACAAGGTGTGCAAAGGGTCCAACTGCCTAGATTTGTATTTTCCATTTGATGTTTTACAATTATCCTCTGAACTTCTAGCAGGCAACTAAAATAAATTGCTTTGGGATTTTTTTGTTTTCTTTTCCTGATATTCAGCTGCTGGATCTTTATAAAAGTCAAGCTGGAACTGAGGGAAATTCTAATAAAGATGGAGAATGCTATAGTGGTACTGGGACCTCAAGAAGGCAAATGTCAATTTTTTAAAACATTATGCCAGTCTCAAAAAAAGGCAAGCAATACTATTCTAGAGTTATCAAGTTTGGGCAAATCTTTTCATCCAGGAATGAAGAAATTTTTTTTTCTCTTTTACAGGAAAAAATACTAACAGAAAATTCTATCATATGGTTTCTTCTATTAATTTACTTTCCTAATCAAGCAACTAGAATTCATTTTAAGTTTTAAAAGAAGCAAAATTTACTTTGAACATGAAAAATAGGAATCAAGCAGGAGATAAAAGAAATATTAACCTAAGAACACAATTACATGATAACATTTGTATAAATTTCAGGTAACTCTTGGGGAATCTTTTTCATATTAAAATGACTCATTGTTAAAATAAAACAATGTGTTTTCTTTTTCTTAAATTAGATGTTTCATTCCTCCTGCACATAACATACAGACTTAGCAAATTTGTTGAAAATAGCTTGTATATAATTTATCAGAAAATATTTTAGAAGTTATTTAATTCATGCATGACTGTCTAAAGTATTCTTGAACATGACTCCTACTATATTCAAAACCAAGCAATTTTTATAAAATTTTGAATCTGATATATTATCAAGATTTTAACTATTTTTGCCAAATGTAAAAGATGACTAAAAATTTCTCATGCTTTACCTGTTATAGTATCGGCCTCCCATCATAAACTGATTGTTTGGTGTTGGACATATTTTAAATCGCTGAATATTTTCATTGGTCCGAAAATAAAGTGAATAATCACCAGGAGTATTATCTGAGGGCCTCACAAGGAAACTGCAGACTTGACCAACTGTAAAAATTAAGCTGTTAGTTTTATTCTCTAATTATTACACATAAAAAAGATGTTAAGTCATATAATTACAAAGTACATTGAGTCATAACCACATGTAAATTTTCAGCAGGAACTTGGCTTTTTTAGAACATTTTTTCCCTATTTCCTTTTCTGGTTTATGATTCATCATTACCTATGTTGCTTGTCATTACTCCATCTTGGGTATGTCTTACCACCTTTTTTCATAAGTACACAGAACAGAAATTTTGTAGCAGTAACTTCAAGCCAATTATGCTTATGCATGTCATACTTGGAAAGAATAACCTGAGCACAGTTAGGGAACAGTGGCTAAAACTGCTACAAAATTTGTAAATCTCCTCGGTAAAAAGATAATTTAAAAAAAAGTTAACGTCAATTTTGCCTAGGAATAGTACTCTAGACTTTATCTGTGTTTCCAATCAATGATTAAAAATCAATGACTGTAAAGAGAATAGTACTAAAAGCTTACAAAAGTAGACTCAAAACAACTGAAATATTTCAGAACAATATCAAAATCATATGCATGTACTATATTTTATTCAGTAAGTATGATCCTGCAAAGGCTGGTATCTTCAATTGGCAATGCTACTTAATACTAAGATGCTTTTTCTTTGTGTAAGTACCAAGGACATAGAAAAGATTAGCATTTAACTGTTTTTAGGAAAACACAATAAACAATCAGAATACCAAATGTAATTCTGTATAAATTATTAATAGTTCCAATGATCTAGCCAAGGCACTTACTATCAAGTACCTTCATGTTTAATACAAAGATGTAATAAACCTCTTTAAATGAAATCTTCAAGGCTTAATTTAATACATAAGTAAATAGAAAAGTTGTAGAAAATGTGTAATTTAATGTAGGCTAAAATGAAATTGTTTCTAAGTTGATAGAAACAAATCCTGATGACAAAAATCCAGGAAACTCTCCTACATTTTTTCTAGAATTTAAGATAAGAACTAAATGCAAAACAGTACATCCAAATGCTACATGTACTTTTCAGGGGACAAAAATCCCACCAAATTCTCAGAGTATGTAACCCACAGAAAACACAAACTACTGTAAGAAATTAACTTTAATTTCTTCTCATATTTTTATGCCTATAACACAAATGGGTACGAGTATTTGGTGGTACAAGTTCCAAATACAAACTTATATCATAAATTTACTAAAATAATTATTTTTATCCCACTTTGAAAGCTGATGGCATGGCATTCTGGTTTATGTCATTTGATCTCTCTTCCTACCATATAGTATAGCATCATCATATTTTTTTATGTTTTGGACCTACTTAATATAGGATAATATATTAAGCATTTTAAAAACTGTCTCAAATCTTTCAAGGTAATGAAGTATTAGTTAAAAATGCAATGCTTGAAACAATTCAGATCACATATTTAATAATCAAGTTTATTCACTACAATAATCTATTTTACAAAGTATAGAAACTACCAATTTTCAAAGACCTAAGGCTTCTAAATTACATATTATAGATTAAATTTATCTCAAATCTTTACAGGTTGTGGTTTACCGAATAAGTATTTGGTAGTTAAATTAATTAAGGTTTGGATATTTAATAAAAATAAACAATGACAGAATGGTTTTTATTTTAAATAATAAATCCATGATATAAGTAAAATTTTACTTTGCATTTCCCAATAACTGCAAGGCCCTCCCTGGGTTCAATCGCCAGCACCACAATCAATCAATCAATCAATCAATAAGTCTCAATCATGATTCTATAACAATATACAGACGAATACAAGAATTATTTTTGCTGTAGATGAATGGCAAAAGAATGTACCAACATAATATTCCTTTATAACGGCTTGGTGAATTATAGTATTTATAGAATAGAACGCTTATAATCGTTGTTGTTGTTGTTAGGTGCCATGGAGTCGGTATCTGACTCATAGCAACCTCCATAGGGTTTTCAATGGCTATTTCAGGATTGCCTTGGGATTGGATTGCCAGGTCCTTCTCCCATTTTTGCGGTGCTAGGAATTGAACTTGGGACCTCAGAGACTGCAGCTCAGCGCTCTACCAACTGAACTAAATCCCAGCCCCTTATAATCATTAAAAAAATAAAAATTTGTATCTGTAGAAATGGAATGATTTCCCAATATATATATCCTAACATTACAAATGTATCTTTCATATTTCTGTGTGTGGGGGGGAAGATATACACAGACATAGAAAAACCTCTAGAAACACACAGAAAAAAAAACTGTCATCAGGTTTTATCTAGATAAGAAGACAGGAGTGCAGAGGTTAAGGCAGAAGGAAAACACTTCAGAGAATTTTATACTACATGTATGTTTCAATGTATATTTCAACTAAAAACAAAAACAAAGAAATCAGCATCTCTGCACTAGGCAAGAAATTATAATATGCATAAACATGATAAATGGATAATTCATATTTTTATTCTTTTTAAATGAAGACATTTAAAAAGCAAGTGAATAAAAAATTACCTGTCATTAATAAATTATAAGCTTCTTGTTTGGAAATCTTCCCATGGAACCATCTTAAAGAGAGCAAATTAGATATATAAATCAAAAGTCCTCTTTGCTGTTATCATATGATCAAAACTAAACAACCAACATAATTGTAATTCAAACTGATATAAAATAAATGCACTGCAACCGATGAAATTATTTCCTATTACATTTATGTTACATTTTGTGATTATTATGCTTAATTTCAATAAAACTAAAAAGCTAGGAAGTACTGAGCATAAACTACAATGCTGATGTTGTTAGGTGCGCCTAACTGAGGTTCAACTCATAGCAACCCTATGTGCAACAGATGAAACAGTCCCCGACACTGTGCCATGCCTAGCACTATGTCAGTGGTCCTCTGCTATTCACAGAATTTCCAATGGCTGACTATTTCAAGAATGGGCTTCCAGGTCCTTCTCCCAAGCCTGTAGCACCCAGTATTCCCATCCAAGTACTAACCAGCCTGACCCTGCTTAGCTTCTGAGATCTGATGTGATCAAGTACCACAGTGGTAGGGCTGCAGGCCATAATAATATCCATTATTAATTACCAATATAAAAATGGCAGTGAATTTAGTTGATAACATCTTTTACATGCTTACTTCAATCTCTCTTTTGTCTTTTAGGGAGCTGAGTGAGGAAGAGGAATAGTAGGACAGATAGAGCCCACTCCAGAAATCCTTTCCCCAAAATTAATGCATTAATTTTTCTCAATTTCACTGAAAATGAATTTTCTTATCACATGCAATAAATATTCTCTTCCAATAAAATCAACATGTTGATGCATACTTTACTAAAAGCCAGCAAATAACATTAGGTGATGAGAACAAGTGGATACCAACATTAAGAACCAAAAGAAAAGAAGGACTTAGTGCTTCTAATTATATTTTAGCTAAACAGTCTATCAAATCAGATTGATGAAGTACTTCTTTTGCTGTATTCTATAATTAAGCCTTTAGAAATTATTACAAATGACAATTATTTAGCTTTCACCTTCACATAAAATGACATCTGTTTAAAAATTTACTTATAATCATGAAAGTATTTAAAATCTCCCCTTATTTACATTAAAGTCTATTATCTATCTTGCTAATTAACATATTTTAATGATAAGCTGATAATTTCAGATCAGTTCTCTACAACTTTGCTACCTTAGAGCCAAAAATTATTTGTAATAATGAATTAGAACGCAAGTTGCAAAGTAAATATATTATAAAACTAAAACATATAAGTGCTCTGAAATCTAATTCTACAGATTTAGAGGTGGTTTTTACTCCTTTAAATTACCCAGCTATTACTGGTGTTAAGTGTGAAAATGTAACCGAACTACTACCCTTTCTCGTGAATGAAAAGTTAAACTTTTAAATTCTCTTTAAAACTATTCCAACCATTAACTCACTAATTCAGATTTCTTGATATTCCCAAATAATAAATATCAAGTATACAACAAGTAAGGGACTCTAGACTATCCTAAAAGGTAGGAAGGTTCCATATTGCATTAGAGCTAGGCTAAATGAACATTTGCTACAAATGCTATAGCATTATTTCTGTATTGCAGGGAAGAGTCAACTAGATCACCTCCAAGGCCAATCCTTGGGGCTAGGGTTTAGCGCAGTTGACAGAGAGTTTGCTCCACGTGCTCTGAGGCTCTGGGTTCGATCCCAGCACCTCGAAAAATGTCAGAAGGATCAGGCAGCCCACTCCTGAAACAATCAACCATTGGAAACCCTAGGGATAGCAGAGAATCACTGTCAGATACAGTAACTCTTTCTTCTGTTGTACATAGAATCACTATGAGTTGGACCCGATTCAAAGGCATCTAACAAGGCCAATCCCATTTTTTCTAGCTAGTAAAAAATAAAATTCATAAAGTAAGGTAAAAAAGCAATAGATGAGATTTAGAGATGAACAAGAGTTTTAGCAGAAGAAGATATCCTAAAGACAAAAAAGAAATATTTTCTGAAGTTATTTACAATTTACATAATTCAAGCATATGATTTGTACCAGAGATAAAAAGATGAGTCCTTGCTCTTAAGAAATCCCTACTCTGCTTGGGGTGGAAAATGTAGTGTGTAATTACAAAAGAAAAATGTAGAAAATATAATAAATGCAGTGTATGTGCTACAGGTATTTTGGGAACAACAGAGAAGGACATCAACCCTTTATAGTGTATAGCGGAAAAGATAAAGGAAGATTTATTACTGAATTCTAATGTACTGACTTACTGATTTAAATGAAAACATGCATAAAAGGATGAACAAGAGTCTTAGCCTGGGAAGCAACTTAAGCAAAGGCATAAAGGAGAAAAGGAAAATCATGCAGTTGAAGACCTACAAACAGCACAATAAAAACTAGAACTAGCAAGTGTATGACTAATAAAAGATGGAAGAGACAGATTACAGATGGTCGTTTTAGGCTCTTCTTAGGTAAAAATGGTAGAGAATCAGTTAAGGATTTGAAGTGAAAAAGTGATCCCATCAGATATGTACTTTAAGTAGATTATTCTACCTACTAGAAGACAATATCTGAGAGGACTAAAGACTCGGGGAGACTTTGAAGGTCACTGTTATACCAGATAGTAGTAGGACATAATAAAGGCCTGAAGTACAAAACAGCTTATTTAAAATTGAGATGAGGGCATACTTCAAGAAATATTTTAGGAGACAAAAATCATTAGATCTTGTTATTGCTGACAAGGAAACGGGAAATGCAAATGAAAACTCAGCCAAAGTTATACCACCTATGTAATCTGGTACTAGTGTTACTAAGGTTGCTTTAAACAATTTAAGACACTTTACTGCCATAGTCTCTATCTTAAAAACATAAAAGGGGAGTTAACACAAATAAAATAAACTAACAGAGCAAAACATTTTATGCTAAATACCACATAAGAAAGTATAAAGTTAAGAAAATGAGAGTGCGACATATTCTAAATAAGAAAAGACTTGCCAGTTAAAGTGGGATTTATATTTGACATTATGAGAAAAGTAGATGTAGTTTTAAACATTTACTGGCATTTGATCTACATTTTTAAAATCTACACTACTATTTATAACAGCAATAAAAATGTAGATTTGTAGTTTCTCTTGAAAATAAGGAAGATTTTCTAATACTAAACTTACACTCTAGCACATACCAACTAGACACAGTGGTCACTTTAAAATGGGTACAAATTTTCCAGATTTCTACTTCCCACAATCTTCCCTAATACTGAAATGGTGGTCAGTTGTCATTTACAACCACTCTTAGATTGCTGTTTTCTAATGAGAGGGAAATAGCGCTGTGTACCTTGATCTCTGCTGACGAAAAAAATAATAATGTCAAGATTATTGTTTTTGAAGAAAAATAGGACCATATAAACCCAATCTACTTCATTTCCTTGCATTATCTATCCTACTCCTCCAAGTATTAATTAGGTTTTGTGACTGCTAATATGAATAGAAAGGGAGACTTCACACTAACACAATCAACTATGTATAGTCTCACTAATGGAGTCTCTCTTAAAGCAATATGGAACAATAAGAAAAATGAACTCAGAAAATACCATAGCTATTCTACTTATGGAAGGACAGGGAATTAAGTAAGGTAACTATAACTGGAGCATTCACATTAATGTATTTATGTTCTATTGGCTAGAAAACAGGAAAAGCAAACATTTGAGAAGTAAGCCTTAAATTCCATCCACAAATGCCACAGGATTATTATGGAAAAAATGTACTAAAATGATAACAGAAGGTGAACAGTCTGTTAAAATAATCTGCACACAACAGAATTAGAATTAATGAATAAGATCTTTTAAAGAAAATTCATACATATATAATCAGTCTTAAAAGATTATAAAAAGAAAGACCTTGCTGAATCTTATGAAAAGTATAAAGAACTACAATCTTGGCATCAAGTTCTGTCTCACTCATACAAAACTCTAAATCAAAAAATTCATGAAAAAGATGTGGCCACAAAAAAACAAAATAAAATAAAACGAATAAAAGAGAGAGACAGAGAGACGGAGAGAAAGAATGTGAAAGAGAGAGAGAGAGAGAGAAAGAAAGAAAGAAAGTGAGAAAGACACACATACACACAGACAGGCAGGCAGGCAGGCAGACTGAATAATCAACAGGAAAATAAAGAAAAATGTGAGGAATTGTGATATTACATTCATTAATGCTACTAATGTAATATTTAGCAGAAAGTCTTTAGTTTGGTGATATAAAAGCTGTATATAATTATAGGCCACCAATTACTTAAAAATAAGACTTTATCACAAGTTCTTTAAGAAAATGCTTGTACATTAGTTCTCTGAGCCAAATTTACAAATCAGTCCAAAAAGTCTTTAAATTTATTTTTTTTGGCCAGTTTTCCAATTAGTGGGTTTATAGTTTATTTTTTTCTTTTAATAATTAACACAAACTCACATTTTGCCTTCATGTGGATCTTCTTCCCGGCCCTAAAGGGAAGACATTAAGACAGTATTTTATATATTTAACTATTAATCTACTTATATTAAAATTCATAAAAATCATACCTTCAACCACATCTCTACAATGCTGTTCATATATTATATGTATGAGAAAAGACATTTCTGTTCAAGAATTCCAAAACTATCTGTTTTATGCTTCCCTCCTTGTTGCCATTCATCTAGTTCAGGCCCTCTTTCCCCTTTTTTTTGAACTATTAAAGTAGCTCAACTATAGTACAGTTACCTTTATGTCCTATCCCACCAATCCAATCTGGACTCATTAGTTTCAACTACAGTTCTGCCCTGCATTTAGAAAAACAAAACCAAATAAATATAAAATTTTAAAACAGCTCTCTGCTGTCTTACAACTTCCTCATTTTGCAACCAAAGTCCTTTACCACAAAATTCAAGTTTACATTTCCTGTTTCATATTACCAATTCTATAGGTACCTATGCCACAGTCAAACTACTCATTTGCTAATCTACATTATCTCACTACTGTAGCTTATTTTTTGTTATTACTGTTGTTATAATGTCTTTTCCACTCACTGTTACCTATTAGATAAAACCTAAACTATATAGGCAGGATCTAACTCAAATGCTACCTGCTCAGTGAACACGAATATCACCTTTTACTTTGAACAAAAGACATCTTTCTTTCATCATCTTTTGAAATTTACTTTAGTTATACTCTAGTTCTTTTAGAAACACCAGTGTTATTTATTCCATAACAATGGCTATCTTAAAGTCTAAGATATTCATTATTAATACACACCACCATAAGCACCAGAACAAGGCTAGGTACATAATTTTCACTAAATATCTATGAACGTAGTCCTAGTACCTGACACAGAGTTTTCAATGAGTAAATAATAAAGGAAAGAATAGGAAATGATCTACCCATACATGGCTTCACTTCTCTCAATTTGGCCCTCATTCATTATATATCCAGTCAGACTAAAATCAAATATTCACTGAATTCCTGTTACATCCAAGGCAGTAGCTAAAAGAAACAACTGTACAAATAGAAACCATCATTACCTTCTCATAGAAGTTTATACAATAAATTAATTTTATAAAGAATAATGGAACACAGAACCTACAAAGTCCTATAGAAATAAAGAAAGAGTTTATCCTAAGAGAATCTAGAAAGAAAGGGTGCCACCTGAACTGAGCTGATAAAGATCACTCAAAATTATAAGGCAATTTGACAGGACAGAAATGTCAGGAAGAGGGGAAAGTATAGGCACACTGACATTCACCTACTCAACAAACATTTACTGAATGCTTACTAATCCCTCCCTTCACAGAGCATACATTCTAAAGTTAAGACATAAAAGTTTAAATGTGCTTGAAGAACACTAATTAAGATTTTAGAAAGGGAAATTCCTTAAATCCAACCACTAAAGAACTGTCTGAAACATGTTCAAAATCTAGATAATGTCCAAATGGTTTTTTAATCTACAGGGATTCACTTCCAATGAAACTCACTGTGCAAAAACTGTTTATAACTCTAACTTGGATTTATTCCACTATTAATTTACTATATTAATTTTTAGCAGCCACATCACACTGTTCACTCATACTGAGTTATTAACTTTTCTTTCCCATTCTCTGTATTTATGTTAGGTACTGTCCCCTATTCTAAACTGGGCTATCATTTATTAGTTTATTACAGGCAGTAAATAACTTACACATATTCTTATTAAAGTTTACCTTGTTAAATTTGATCCATAATTTCAAGAGTTCAAGAAAAGTTCAAATATACTTTAATTTCTTTAAATAATCAAGATAGGCAAGAGGTAGTATAGTAAGATGGAAACCAACATAAAAATTCTAAATAAGAAACTTTGTAGGAGTAAGACGCTTCCATTTGAGCAGATCTTGCTTATATTAAATAAATATCTCTTCTACCTTAGAATACAGAATACTATTCTAGAAATTCAAAGTTCTAATTTCAGCTCTTTCACTAAGGAACTATATGACTCTAAGTGTGGAATGTCCCATATCATTTCCTCAACTCCTTCTACATTTCCTCAATGTGCTTTACTGCTGTGAATCAAGATCTGGTTGTCAGAACAGGCAGACAAGAGAAGAAGCAACAAAGAAAAGTCTTCTCCACTGCCATCTTCCTGGAGCAATCATCAAAGCACAGGTTTCAGCATATTACCAGCCCTGTGGCATCATTTAAAAACAGGAGTTTGAGATTTATAAAAGATCACAAAAAGCCATTCTATCCTACTAGACAAATCCTAAAGAGTGAATTCCAAAATTATAATGCCTAACGTATTTCAGGGATATTGAGTATTGCCTCTACAGTGCAAATATTGCTTGAACACTAACCTGCTATCTAAAAATAAACATATATGGTAATTTATACTCTGTGCTAAGACAAATGATGTATTATGTGATGGCAAACAAAGGGAACATTCCAAATGTGGAACCACTGGATAAGCCATGTGAAATATAACTTAATCTTCCCGAGGTTATTGGAAAATTATACATATATGTGAAAAATAAAGAATCTAAAACCAAACAAGTACAACCGTTTGAGATTCCACGATTAGGCCTAATTTCATCTATGAAGAAGATTAAGAGGGCAACAAGAAGATCAAGGGGTAGAAGCAGGAGGATCGCAAATTCAAGACCAGAGGCAGTCTGCGTAATTTAGCAAGAACCTGTTTCAAAAAGTTAAAAAAATGGGCTGAGAGTGCAGCTCAGTGGTGCAGCACTTGCAAAGCATGGAAGCGCAAGGCCTTGGGTTCAACCCCCTGTACTGCCAAAAAAAAAAAAAAAAAAGAAAGAAAGAAAGAAAGAAAGAGAAGATCCAACTAACACAAGTATTAAAACATTTTTAATTCATAGAAAGTCATGAAAACATTCTGAAAATTGGCAGCTACATATTATAAAATGGTAGCTTATTTCTTTATAAACATTTTAAATAATGTTTAAAATTCCTTGTACTTATGAATTAAAGAAAGAAATCTGCTCATATCTAATAACCTAGAATATTGGACAAGTTTGAAACTTTTATAAAAATCCTTAGAATCTGGAATTGAGAAAAAAAGAAACTTACCACCTCTTCTACTAGGTCTTCAACAATAAGGCCTTGTTCATCTGTTCTTAGATTTGTAACCCACATCCATCCATCTTCTAATTCATTATGAACAATGAACATATCTCCTTTTAAAAAACTAAAATAGCAAATATGAAGTCATTAAAAAATTTAAACATGGAAATTTGAGTAATCATACACTATAAAACAGGATAGTACAACACTGGGAAAATACAAGGGATTAAAGTCAAAAACCTAGATATTTTTGTCCTGTTTTTGCCTTTATGGCTTTGAAGACTCTTAATATTCTGAATCTTAATTTCTTCATGTGCAAAATGGGTTTGATAAGGATACCTGAACTACCTACATTGCTGGATTATTTTTCTAAATAGTAACTAATTATGTATGTACTCAGGGTTATTGCAAGAAAATTCAATTGAAAACATAAGTTTCACTGTTATTACTCACTTGTTTGGATGTTTGGTATAATATAAAATAAAAAACACAAATTTATGGTTAACACATAATCGGTATATGCATGAGATACAGACTTAATTCATAAAAAGTTTATTTTAGATAAGCACAGTTTGCTTTATTATGTAGATGTATATAGCAAGTAATATTTTTCCTATTAAAAAGGACCAACTTATAGCAACCCTATGAACAAAAGAACAAAACATTCCTTGAGACCGTGCCATGCCAGAACTATGTTAGTGCTTCTCTGCTACTCATAGGGTTTTCAATGGCTGACTGTTTTGAGATTGTTTCAGGAATGGGCTGCCAGGTCCTTCTCCCATTTTTGTGGTCCTGGGGATCAAACCCATGGCCACCAAGTACACAGAGCAAGCACTCTACCAACTGAGTAGGGCTTATTATTTCACTCAGGTACCCATCACCCAATGAATATAGCATTTTCTCTGAAAGTGGTACCAAAGTATGTATTATTAGAGAGCATCCCTGTTTTTTTTTATCAATTTCAGAGTATGAGGGTTAATATACAACTTAGCTTATTCTCATTGCTTGTAAGAATGCCTCCAAATACTTACGGTTTCAAGATTTACCTTATATCTATAATCATGTTGTTGTTGTTTTTGTTAGGTGCCGTCAAGTCGAGTCCGACTCACAGCGACCCTCATAGGGTTTTCAATGGCTGACTGTTTCGGGATTGCCTTGGGAGTGGGTTGCCAAGTCCTTCTCCCATTTTGCAGTGCTGGGAATCGAACTTGGGACCTCAGAGACTACAGAGCAGTGCTCTACCAACTGAGCTAAATCCTAGCCTATATATCTATAATCATATCTGTCCTATATTTTTCAATAATTCTCCTTTCAGTCTTAATATTCACAAACCAAACTTGTATTAAGTAAATCTTTTGTCATATCCTTGAAAGCTTTGCTTTCTCTAAATTATCTACAACTTCACTGCTTCTTGGACAAATTTCAGAAAATAAAACTTGTATGTAGCACTTTACTCTGTATTTGAATCCCCCCCACCCCCGCTTTTTTTGTGTGTGTGCGCAGTACCAGAGGAATGAAAGCAGAGACTTGTGCAACTACTACTGGCCTGCACTCCCAGCAACTTTTTATTTTTTGTCTTGAGACAGGGTCTCACTAAGTTGCACAGGCTGCCTCTGGCCTCCTGCCTTAGCCTGCCAAGCTGCTGGGATTACAGCTGTGCACTACCACACCCAATTTACAATCCCTAATGGGGGTTAATATTTCCCTAGCTAAATGGCAGCAGACATTACCCTTAACCAAATCAATTATTCCCTTCTAGAACTACCTAAATAAGCACATTAAAGAAAATTATGGAATTGGGAGTGTAGCACAGTGGTAGAATGTTTACCAAGTATGCATGAGGGCCTGAGTTTGATCCCTAGCACAGAGAAAAAAAAAAAAAAATACCCATAGAAGAAAGGAAAATCATTATGAAGACGTAAAAAAGAAGGTACATATGAACAAGAAGTAATACAGAAATGAAAACTGCAAATTTCATTTCCTGGTCAAAAGGAGACATAAGAGGATTTTTTTTAAAAAATTCAAGTTGTTATCAGAAGTTGTACTTTTTAATGGCACAAAAAATAATTTTTTTTTAAATTAAAAGATTACTAGTACTAACAACATAATCATAAATCTATTTTATACTATTTTGCATTTCCTCCAAAGGAAATTAAGTTATTTCTCTTGTCATTTTCCCTGTGACCATCCTGATCTAATTCTTCAGTCAGAACAGATTAGCCATGCAAGATGTATCAAACAACAGACCCAATATTAAAGGCACTTTTAGATAGTCATAGGCTATTTGCTCAAAGTTCAAAATTTTCCTAGCCTAGCAGTTTCAATGTTTACCTCTTTGAAATACCCATTTCAAATGCCTGTACATGAAAAATATTATCAAATACCTTATTTCATCAGTGTCTGGTACTTTTGTGTAAGGTAGAATGGCTCGTACACGTCTTCTATCTTCTACTGGCTAAAAACATTAAAAAAAAAAATTTACTAAACATAGCCTTTGTCTCAAAGTCAAAAGAGGTACATTCACACAAAGTTAAAGTCAACAACAACAAAAATTTCACATTATAAACTCCACAGGATTGTTCAAACTAAGACTTATTAAGGGCATACCCACAGCCTAGAAATGTTTGTTACTGTAATTTTGAAGCTTTTATGGATATTCATTTAAAGTATAACCAATAGCTTTTGTCAGACAATATGAACCATCATTTAATTTTAAATAAACTATAAATTTTAAATAAACTATGCAGAACATATAAATTAACCTTCCTCTGATGATGCAAAAGGCATTTCAATTTCTGCAGCAACTTCACAATTAGCACCATGAAATCAGTAATCATTCTTAGGCTATATACTTAGAGAATATCTCTTAGGTTATATATGTAGAGAATTAAAAAAAATCTAGTTACTTAAATACAAAATTATAATCAAAATTCTTCCATTTAAAGAAATTGTTTTTTCTGATGTTATAACCAGAATTAAAATGTAATGAAATATTTATTTATAAGGAATTAAACAAGAATAAAAGCCACTGTTAAAATGAAATAATAAGGCTTTAAAAGATATTTCATTCAAGTTTTACTTGCCTCTGGTGGTGCAACTGGATAAAGCAATTTTTCTCCTTTAAGCAAACAAGAAACATGACTGTAATAGCCTATTAGGTCTGACAGTGAAGAAAAACGTCTTCCGCCAATGTAATAATCTCCACACATAGCAATGATCCTATGTGGACAGGTAGGAAAAAAATAGAATATAACTAAAATCTCTACAGGTTTTTGTTCAGTATTTGGGATTGAATCCACATGCTAGGCAAGCACATGCCTGCATATGCTAGGCAAGCACTCTACACTGAGCAGCACCCCCAACCCTTTCTTTATAAATATTTTTATGTTCTTATTTTGGGATAGGGTCTCACTAAATTGCCCAGACTGCCTTGGCCTCAAATGTGTAATCCTCCCACTTCACTGGAGTCACTGATATTATAGGAATGTGTCCAAGTACCTAGCTAGAACCAATTTTTAAACTAAGTTTCATAAGGAAATACTAAGTCTATAAATTTCATATCCTTTTCCTTTTAAATATATCCCTATGTTCTAAAAATATCACTCATTAATATCTTCATAACAGGCAAATTACTTAGGGTTACTTACTTTAAAATATATATGTATTTAAAATGAAATATATATTATACTTATAAACTTCAATTATATAATTCAAATATTTGAAGTTTTACCCACAGGTAACTTCCCCTCACTTTCCATATTTAAAGACTGAATTAGTAATTTTAGTTAGTTTTCCCTGGCTAAAAGTAGTTCACAGATCTCTTACATGAAATATATTTCACATAACAATATTATCAGATTATATTATTAAATTATATTACCAGATTTAAAAATTATATTGTTAAACCAGGCACAGTGGTGCACGTCTGTAATCCCAGAGGCTCAGGAGGCGGAAGCAAGAGGATCCCAAGTTTAAGACCAGAGGCAGTCTGCATAATTTAGTGAGACCTTGTCTCAAAAAAGTAAAAAAAAAAAAAAAAAAAAAAAAAAAAAAAAAAAAAAAAAAAAAAAAAAAAAAAAAAAAAGGGCTGAAGGTACAACTCAGTGGTCCAGCACTTGTAAAGCAGACAAGGGTAAGTCCCTGAGCTCAACCCCCAGCACCACACACACAAAAAAAATTGTTGTTAGATTACATGTGAAATTATTATACGTAAGTGTTATGTATGTATGACAGTACTCTCACAGCTTATTTTAAAACCCAAAAATCAAAGGTACGAGAACATTTTGTTAGCTAATATTATAGGCTCTATGTGATTTTTAATTTCTCCCATAAAAATGAAATAGAATACAATAATATATGTAAATATACTTGTATATACAGATTTTGGTGTCTGTACTTGAAAATCTATATACTTGTTTCACTAGAGTGAATGTACACAAAGAATTTTAGAATAGTGAAGCCAAAAGCAACTAAAAGATACAAATGATTTTTAAAGTGTTTCCTGTATTTGTTATTACACAGGCTTAAGTCTACATTTCTTTTATTTCAGCTTTAAGCTTTTTTCAAAATTAATTTGCTATTCTTTATGATCTTTATATTTTGGAATTAGGAGAGCAAAGGCCAATATTAATGTTCATAAACAAAACACTTAAATATTTCAACTATATCTACTCTAAATCATTTAATTGAAAACAAGTTTCTGTATTATTTAAATGTCACTGAGGGAGACATTTACTTTAGTGAAAGCAGTTATACTCATGAATACTGCAACAAAGTAGCTATACTATATAACCTCATAGTAAGAATAAAAACTTACCTAAAATGGTTGACAACGTTTGTCTGGCTAAGAAATGAAAGTACAAATGACCCTGGCCTCCGATCACTCTCTCTTATAAGATAGCTGCCAGACTTCCCTGCCTGCCTGAGGCGTTCTTCTGCTATAGTTCGATCAAGTTTTCCATGATACCACCTAGGGAAAAAAAGTTAAAAGATTAAAATAAAAATAACAACTACTAAATTACTAAATTGAATTAAAAAAAAAAAAAAAAAACACTGGAAGTTTTAAAGACCTACATGTAATTTAAACATTCATAATTTACTTCAATCAATTATAATTTTAACTCAGTTTTGAATGTCAGTCTCTCCAAAAATACTCATTTGCTCAGTTTTTAGTTTGGTTTCTACGAACTAAAGCCAAATCACTTCTTCTCTTTCTCCCTATCCCTTAGCTTCACGATCATTTATATCTGTTTGAAATACAAACATTTATTGCAAGTCAAATATTCACCTAGAAAAGTAAGAGTAACACAGTAAATAAAAATAAGATCATTTTACAACAACTCTAGATATTAGGGAACCAACACTTCACATAACAAAGCATATAAACCCTCTGAGAAAATAAAATGTTTTGTATCATTTTAGTGTTTGTGCCCCAGGACAGGAAAACCAAATGATGCTGTTCAAAAAGTTGCTATTCTAATTTTCTATTTCTACATGAAGTTGATTATTCCCTTTAAGATGACTTACTCCATGACTATACATATTCAGAGCTGGGATTTAGCTCAGTTGGTAGAGCACTGCTCTGCAGTCTCTCAGGTCCCAAGTTCAATTCCCAGCACTGCAAAAATGGGAGAAGGACCTGGCAATCCATTCCCAAGGCAATCCTGAAACAGCTATTGAAAAGCCCTATGAGGGTCACTATGAGTCGGACACCGACTCGACAGCACCTAACAACAACAACATACATACTCAATTTCCATGTATGTTTAACAGACACATGGAATAAATAGCACCTTTTTGTCCCTTTAAGTTATCAAATAATCTTCTTAAATGACTGGCTTTATAAATTTGCTATGATCCATGGATTGATATAAACAGAAGCACATTTAAGTACAAACTGAAATTGTTATAAATGCATGGTAAGCAAATCTATAAATAACTGAATGAAATATTTTTATATTTTTCTTATTTTAGCCAAATTTATCTTTAGATACGTAGCCTAACTTGAAACATTCAGAAGAAAACCGAAAATATAAGAATGATAAAATTATTATAATATAATGAATATTTTTGTAAGCTTGCTGTAATGAAAACTTATTAGTCTTGATGATTTAATATGTTGTTGTTGTTTTTAGGTGCTATCAAGTCAGTATCTGGCTCATAGCTACCCTGTGTACAACAGGCAAAAGAGTAGTATTACTGCTTCTCTGCTGTTCATAGGGTTTTCAATGGCAGACTGATTTTTGGGAGTAGGTTGCCAGGTCCTTCTCCCAAGCCTACAGCACCTGGTGTTCCCAGGCGGTCTCCTATCCAAGTACTGTTGTTGTTGTTAGGTGCTGTCGAATCAGTATCCAACTCACAGCAACCGTCATAGGGTTTTCAATGGCTGACTGTTTCAGGATTGCCTTGGGAGTAGATTGCCAGGTCCTTCTCCCATTTTTGCGGTGCTGGGAATTGAACTCAGGATCTCAGAGACTGCAGCGCAGCGCTCTTCCAACTGAGCTAAATCCCAGCCCTATCCAAGTACTAACAGGGCCCAATCCTACCTAGCTTCTGAGAGCTGACAGGATCTGATGCTACAGTGCTACAGCTGCAGGCCTGATTTAGTTTATAACATATTTTTTAAAAGACAAAAACATAAACCTTCTCAAAAGAACTATTTTTTGTTTTCTGCTAAAAAAACCAGCCTTTTTATTTAGATGTCTATGCCTAAGATTGAAAATAAAATAACAAAAAACTTAATCAGAGTTTGATTATAGCTTAACAAGAAAAACATAATTGTAAACTATTATTATTAGAGAAAAAAGAATAGATCAATTTTGCACTTCTCCAACATTCTAGTGTTATCTTTGAGATAAATGACAAGCAAATTTAACTTTCAGAAGTTCAGGTTTACATTTTTTGTAAAAGGGAAAATGAAACTACAAATTACCAGAAGTCCCTTGAAGTGCTAATGTTCAATATATGTGACGATAAATTTTAAAATTTCACACTGTAACTTTATTTAGTTGTGAAATATATGACAGCCTTAGAATATAAAAGTGCACGTTTTATTACCTAATGTGGAGATATCCCCTTAAGTGGATTCATATATCCAGTGAAGAAAAAAATAACAATTTGAAACAAGTCTTTTTTTTTCTTGATATTTGTTAAATTTCTACTGTTTTAGGCAAAATGTTAAGACTTTCTTTAATCTCCATTTTGGAAACTTACCATGAGATGATTGCAGAGAGGTTCACGAAGCATCATACAATTATTATTTTATAATAAATATCTGACTAAAAGACATTTATTCATATATAAAAGATAAACTTATTGTGGCTTTTAGTTTTTACATCTATGTACATTAACATTTCAGCATTAAAATGGGTACTCAGTTCAATACAGAGACATTAATCTAAATAAACAACTGTTCTCTGAATACTTGTAATTCTCTCTTATGCCAAAAGCATATAAGCTTTAAACACATACAGGATATCATGTCAATTCTTGATTGTGACTATAAACTGGAATTAAATTATCCAATGGTCAGCTTGTTGGTATATATATGGTTTATGTGCTCCTCGAAATGTTAGTATTTCAACTTCTACAAGCCTCCAGCTTTACCAGAAACACTGAATGGTCTTAAGACTCAGAATTTCTTGAATTATCTTTATTGTTTACTTCAAATTATCATAGTGAATCATTGTTGTTGTTATTGTTAGGTGCGGTCGAGTCGGTATCTGACTCATAGCAACCCTCCTAGGGTTTTCAATGGCTGACTGTTTCGGGATTGCCTTGGGAGTGGATTGCCAGGTCCTCCCGTTTTTGCAGTGCTGGGAATTGAACTCCGGACCTCAGAGACCGCAGTACAGTGCTCTCTACCAACTAAGCTAAATCTCAGCCCCTAGTGAATCATAGTAATGAGTATATGTTAAATATGTTTCCTTACATAGCTTAAAGTTATTTTTAAAGCAGAAAGAGAACTTTAATTAATACAACATGAGATCTTTATCCCATTTAAAAACTCAGATATCAGAAAATAATTAGCATTAGACTCAACAAAAAATACTCAGGGGAGGGAACTCAAGATGGTAGATTAGAAGCACCCAACACTCCTGGGCTTCTCCATTAGATCTAACCAAAACAACAAGTGTGTAGCTGCATATTAATGTGGGGAGGATAGTTGTAGGAAAAGTGCTATAGTACAACAGTGAATGTCAGTGACCAGGTGAAACGCAGAAATACTGGATTATTAGAATACTAAGAGAAATATAGCTAGCTCCCCAGAACCAAGCACTCAGCGCTAGGAAAATATATAAAACATTAAAAGAGAAAACAAAATGCACTTCTAATAATACGAGAAAATTATACAACCACTGCACATGTCACAAAAATACAATGCAATGACTTTTTCCAGTAACCTTTCATTACCATTATAATTTACCTGTTATTCACCACACTCAAAAGCATCAATTCTTCTCCTGTCTCCCTTATTCGATGTCCAGCTTTAACAACCATATGATACGACTGAAAATATCATGGCATGAGTGGAGGGCATCTTGGTCTTCTATGTGACATCTTTACTGTTTAACACTTTAAAGAGATCTTTTACCACAGCTTTTTCACAAAGCAATGCATCTTTTGATTTCTTGACTATAGCTTCCATGGGTGTTGACTGTAGAACCAAGTAAAGCAAAATCTTGGACAATCTCAACTTTTCTCCATTTATTGTAAAGTTGCATACTGAGCCAGTCGTAAGGATTTTTGTTTTGTTGATGTTGAGTCACAATCCATACGAAGGCGATCTTCTTTGATCTTCATCCGTAAATGTTTCAAATCTTCTTCACTTTTAGCAAGCACAGTGTGACATCTGTATAAAGCAGTTAATAAGTCTTCCTCCAATCCTGACGCCATGTTCTTCATAAACTCCAGCTTCTCATTATTTGCTCAGCACAGAAATTGAAGAGATATGGTGAAAGTATACAGCCCTGACGCACACCTTTCAACTTTAAACCAGCCAGTGTTTCCTTCACTTTAAACTTTAAACCTTTCAACTTTAAACCAGCCAGTGTTTCCTGTTCGAACAACTGCCTCCTGGTCCATGTACAGATTCCTCATGAGTACAATTAGGTGCTCTGGTATTTCCATTCTTCATAGTGTTATCCATAATTTGTTATGATCCACACAGTGAAATGCCTTTGCATAGTCAATAAAACAAAGATAGACATCATTCTGATATTCTCCAATTTGGATGGATATTTGGCTAATATCCATTTGACGTCAGCAATGATATCCCTAGTTCCCCGTCCTCTCCTGAATCTAGCTTGATTTCCTGACAGTTCCCTGTCTATATACTGCTGCAGTCACTTTTGAATGACCTTTAGTAAAATTTTGCTACATGTATATTAATGATATTGTTCAACAGTTTCCACATTCAGTTGGATCCCTCTTTTGGGAATAGGCATAAATATGGATCTCTTTCAGTCAGTTCGCCACGTAGCTATTTTCCAAATCTTTTGGCATAAACATGTTAGTACCTCCAGAACTGCATGTTTGTTGAAACATCTCTATTGGCATTCCATCAATTCCTGGAGCGTGGTGTTTTACCAATTCCTTCAAGGCGCTTCCATTTAGTCCTTCAATACCATTGGCTTCTCATCATATACAACCTCTTGAAAAGGTTGGTCATCCATCAATTATTTTTTGCGTAATGACTCTGTGTTCTTTCCATCCTTTGATGTTTCCTGCATCATTTAATATTTTCCCTGTAAAATCTTTCACTATTGCCACTCAAGGCTTGAAGTTTTTCTTCAATTGGTGAATTATGGTGCTGGAGATGATTACTGAATATATCATGGACTGCCAAAAGAACCAACACATTTGTCCTAGAAGTGCAACCAGAGTGCTGCTTGGAATCAAGGATAGCTAGACTATGTCTTACGTATTTTGGACATGTCATCAGGAGAGATCAATCCCTGGAGAAGGACATCATGTTTGGGACAGTGGCAGTTCAACAAATAAAAGGAAAAACCCTCCACTAGATGGATTGACACAGTGTCTGCAATAATGGGCTTAAACTTAAGTAAGATCTTGTACCCGGCACAGAATTGGGGAGCATTTCATTCTGCTGTACATAGGGTCACTATGAGTCGGACCCAACTTGATTGCACCTAACAACAATAACATCACACTCATAATCACTCATAACTATAATGTTTATCAGAGATCTCGATCACTTCACTATCATCCTCCTATAAAATATCATCTTTTAATTTGTCCAAAGCATTAGTTACACAACATTTCTTGTATGATTAAACAACAATGCTCTCTGGAATGGTTTTCCATGTTACCAACACCCATTGTGCAATTTCTGAAGGAGCTGCACATTTTATTTTTCCTATTTCCATTAAATCACAGGCAGGATTCTCAATCTAGTTCAAACACTGTTGACTCAATTTGTCCTTAAATGGCTTATTGATGGATATGCCCACTGTTTCCAATACTGATGTCATTCCACCCAGGTCAGTTTTCATCTTGCAGAGCTGGTCCTTAACTGAATCAATAAGATGCCCTTTGAATGCATCAAGGACAAGTATTGATCTTTGATTTTAAAAGGCTCCAGGTCTACCACTCCATACTATTTTTAACCACTCCAACATCAGCTTCTTCATCACCCATCCTTCTTCCTGGTCTCTGATTATAACGTCCTTTGGGACAGGCTCTGACTTAGGTCAAGTCTTCCTTTTCCAAATTAGAAAGGGGAGTCGTTTTTCTCTGTCAGTAGTTGCTGCCAATATCACTGTTAAGTAAAGCTTTTTCTAACCAGTATTTATCTCTTTTACATCTTTCTTTTTCAGTGTGTAGTATGGGGGCATATCAAGATAAACAGCAGTTTCATTGGCATTGGCGATTTGTCCCATCAGAAAATATCCTGCCATCCTCATGTTGGTGATGTACTGCTGATAATTCAACTTTATCCAAAATCCTTTAGGAGCTTTTGGCACATTGTTCTATGTTGCAACACTTGCCCCGTTCTGCACAGAAACCTTATGGCCCATCCTTTGTTTAGGTGCTGTCAGGTCCTGTCTGACTCACAGCGACCTTCATAGGGTTTTCAATGGCCAAGTGTTTCAGGATTGCCTCGGGGAGTGGATTGCCATGTCCTTCTCCCATTTTTGCAGTGCTGGGAATCAAACCCAGGACCTCAGAGACTGAAGAGCAGTGTTCTACCAATTGAGCTAAATCCTAGCCCAGCCCATCCTTTACTGGCTTTAAAATGACTTGGAGAAATGTTCAAAGACCTGGCTTTCTTCATCACCTCCTCCTGAAGTAGGTAATAACTCATAAACACTCCAGGTTTGCACCTCTCTTGTAAAAACATGAAAAGCGCATCACAATTTCATGAAATCACCCTTTCTTAGGACCAACAAATTTCTTGCATGATACCTCACACTTGCTAATGGCTTTGTGTCTGCACTACAGTTGAACACTGCTTTCATCTGTTCCAAATACTGCAACGACTTTTTGGTTTTCTGTCTCTTCTTCACACCAAACAACTTCACATTTGAATTTTGCTGTATATAATAGTTTTTTCGATATCTGGCATCCCTCTTCCATAACTATGGTATATGACAAGTGGGAACAAACACGTCCACATTTTAACAACTTCTTCCACATTTTAACAACTGAGACATCAGCTAGTTTCAGAGGAGGTTGCATAGTGCAAACCAAGAAATCCCATGTGATTTCACCTTCAGCACAAGATAAAGCTTGATTCACATGGTACACTCACAATCAACTCTGACGTTCATCTCTTTTATGCACATAGGTCTGCCTCCTTTGGTATGAAAAAGAGACAAGTAGAGTTGAACATAGCCCTGGTGTGAATCAAGCGTTACTCAGCATGGGAAAAAAGTTTAGTAATCAACGCACAAAAACTGAAATCACATGGGACTTCTCCACTGTGTGAAAGCTCCCATTCATAACATGCAATACTATTCAGTTGCCCTAGCCGAGGTTCTCTGAGGTAGTCATTTTTTTTCCTGTCTTTTTAATAAGCTTTTGCTTTCCTCATAAATTCTTTGATGTCATGCCACAATGCATCTAGCCTTCAATTATAAGTATCTAAGGCATCAAACCTATTCTTGAGGTAGACTCTGAACTCAAGTGGGATATACTCAAGGTCATATCTTGTCACTCATACATTTGTTCTAATTTTCTTCTGTTTCAGTTTGAACCTGCATATGAGCAGTTGATGGTCTGATCCACAATCAGCACCTGGTCTTGTTCTGACTCTTAATATTAAGGTTTTTCATCCTCCCTTTCCACAAATGTAGTCAATTTGGTTCCTGTATGTTCCATCTGGTGAATTACACATGTATAGTTGCCACTTATATTGGTGAAAAAAATTATTTATAATGAAAAGGTCAGTCTGACAAAACGCTATTATATAATCTCCAGCATCATTTATGTTACCAAGGCCTTAATTTCCAACTACTGAGCCACCTTCTTTGTTTCCAACTTTTGCATTCCAATCATCAGTAATTATCAGTGCATCCTGATTGCATGTTTGAATGATTTCAGAATGCAGAAGCTGGTAAAAATCTTCCCTTTCTTCATTTGTGGCCTTAGTGGTGAGTAAACAGATTTGAACAAAAGTCATATTAACTGGCCTTCCTTGTAGTTGTATTGATATTATCCTATCACTGACAGTATTATAAATCAATACAGATCTTGAGATGTCTTTTTTGATGATGAATGGAACCCCATTTCTCTTTAAGTTGCCATTCCCAGCATAGTAGACCATATAATTATCTGATTCAAAATGGCCCATACCAGTCCATTTTAGCTCACTGATGCCTAGAATGTTGTTTACATACTCCATTTCCCTTTTGACAATTTCTAATTTTCCTAGATTCATACTATGTACATTCTACATTCCAATTATTAATGGATGGTTACAGTAGTTTCTTCTCATTTTGAGTTGTGCCGCCAGTCAGCAAATGGAGGTCCCTGGGCTTTACCCCATTCCTCTCATTAAGATATACTCTACTTTGAGGAGGCAACTCTTCCTCACTCATCTTTGAGTGCCTTCTAATCTGGGAGGGGGGGCTCATTTTCTGGCATTATATCTCACAATGTTTCTCTGCTATTCATAGGGTTTTCAAAGCTAACTGTTTCAGGAGTGGGTTAGACATGCCATCTCCCTAGTCTGTCTTAGTCTGGAAGCTCAGGTAAAACCTGTCCACTATGAGTGATGGTGCTGGCATCTGTAATTCCAGTGTTATAGACGTGTGTGTGTGTGTGTGTGTGTGTGTGTGTGTGTGTGTGTGTGTCTGCATATATTCATGTATACATATATAAATATAATTGGGGTTGGAGGTGCCATTTTATTCATAAACCAGAAATGTCTTCCTTTGTCCTAGGACCTCTAAAAGGAAATTCTTAAAATAGTCTCACTCTTTTCCCAATCTGCATAAATTCTTTGGAATGATGGCAAGAAAGATGTGTATTTTAGACACTGTGATTTAAATTTGCCTAACATAATACTTTAATTACAAACAATTTAATGTTCTCCTATTTTAACAATGTTGCTGTTATGCTGTTAGGTGCCGTCGAGTCAGTATCCGACTCATAGCGACCCTCATAGGGTTTTCAATGGCTGACTGTTTGGGGATTGCCTTGGGAGTGGATTGCCAGGCCCTTCTCCCATTTATTTTAACAATAGGGGGCTGGGATTTGGCTCAGTTGGTAGAGCGCTGCACTGCAGTCTCTGAGGTTCCAAGTTCAATTCCCAGCACCGCAAAAATGGGAGAAGGGCCTGGCAATCCACTCCCAAGGCAATCCAGAAACAGTCAGCCATTGAAAACCCCATGAGGGTCACTATGAGTCGGATACCAACTTGATGGCACCCAACAACAACAACAATTTTAACAATAAATTCTCCTGTCTCTCTTTTTTAAGAAAGATGAGGGCGGACAAAGTTCAAGAAGCCAATGCATTTTTTTTCTCAGCCAATTCTGCAATTTTTTGTTAAGAAATCTTATTGTCAGATATTGAATCCCTTTATTTCATCTTCTTAGAAACACAAAGTAATTTATCTAAAATATCCTGACACCCAGGATAAAAATACATATAAAGTAAGTCACAGAAGCTAAGCACCATGGTGCATGCCTGTATCCCCAGTGACTTGACAGGGAGAGGTGGCAGGATCACAAATTCGTGGCCAGGGGCAGGCTTCACAACTTAATAAGAACCTGTCTCAAAATAAAAAGTAAAAAAGGGGCTGCAGGGCACACGCCAGTACAAGAACACCTACAAAGCATGCATGAGGCCCTGGATTCAACACCCCAAGACCACTAAAATAAAATAAAATAAAACAAAATAAAAATAAAGGCATACAAAAAAGACAACTTGAATAAGTTGCAAGAATCACTGTACTTTTAAATCTGGAATGTTAATTTTTTTTTTTATAAATGTGTGTACATTTATAAAATGTACACTCCTGGAGCATATGAGGGGCCTTAGTGGGGTGTTAATACTTTTTAGTCTCTCTCATCTTATCAGAAAAAAATACGAAAATCAATGCAATGAGAAAATAACCTGGTATTAAATATAAACAGATACTTCACTCAAATTACGCAATAGTTGGGGTTAGCTCAGTTGGTAGAGTGCTCCTGTGTGCTCTCTTAGGCCCTAGATTCAACCCCCAGCACCACAAAAACAGGAGAGAGATGTGGTAATCCATTCCTCAACCAATCCCAAAATAATCAGCCATTTAAAACCCTATGAGGGTCTCTATGAGTTGGACCCAACCCAATGACACCTAACAATAACACCACCAGCGATAATTTTAAATAAACTAGATAATCCTAAATAAGATCTACTAGAGTCGAAAACAATTAAAATAGTGCAAACATTAATTGATTTCCTTTTTCTGAAAAGGAAACTAAGCTGAAGTGCCAGATCACTTTTAATTTCCACCATACTCTTCCTTTTAGTTATGTCACTGATATGCACTAGAGTCCTTACAGAGAAACATATACAGGAAAATCCAACTGCCAGGAAATCTTGTCACTCAAATCAGTTGGTAGTATGCTTGCTCATGCTACTTGAAATGTTCTATAACTTTCAAAATGCTAAACAGATTTTCTTACACATGCTTGCCTCTTCTCAAATTAAGCTGATTATTTAAGGCTGTTATATAAGAGCATATATCTGTTAAAACTATAAATCGCCTAACATTCTCATATTTCATTTTAACAAAAGCAGTTCCTACTGTCTTCCAAATTGAGCTAAAAGTTGATGGAATAAAACTCACTTCTTAAAGTGAAGAGAAAAGTAAAGAAAATTCACCTTATACTAAGTAACATTTTTTTCATATCATCAAGACTAAAATTTAGGCACTAGTAAATTTACTTGAAAACTAGCCTAAGCAAAATAGATGTAGTAAATATCCCTTAGACCAATTGTGTACATCAATTAAACTTGAGAAGAAATATCTATATTTATATGCTAGATATTTCTGTTATGTTTAGACAGGCATCAACCATGTGTGTGCATGTGCGCACATTTGTGTGTAAACACACAGGCAAACGTGACTATATTTATATACTTCAGATCAAATTAGTTAAAAGAGCACAAAAAAATGTTTCTTTTTAAAACAGATAATACATTTAGAGTCCAAAAAGAAGTTTTAGTTTTGAGGGATTATTTCTAAACTGTAATATATGTTCCAGTCACCCAAAATGAACTCAGCTACAAGACTGGGCTAAGATCCAAAAGGTGAGAATTGAACATCTTTGTGACTTCTGAAGTAAGATGGTGAATTAGTGTGATCAGTGGAATGGTGTGGCTCTGTGAAGGAGAAATGTCGGAGTAACCAAGGGCAGAATGTATTCCAAAGAGTAAAACAGAAGAACAGCACTGGAAATCATGAAAAGAGGTGACAGGACAGCTGTAAAGCACTGAGAAACAGAAAGGCTATGCAGAGAAAAATAGGAAATATCTCATGGTTCCAGCCTTGGCTCCCCAGAAAGGAAAGGAGAGGCTGAAGCCACATCCACAGGTAAGCCAGGTAGCCCTGATGAAAACAGACTGACAGGACAGGCCCATAGTTCTCATAAGGCTTAAATCTAGTGGGAAGATGTGGTGGGACAGTGACTCCTCCTGCATGAAGACCAGAATTAGAAAAGAAGTCCATTTTTTCACTCCCCACATTTCAGAGTGCTATAGCCAGCAGCCATCTTGAGAGAGGGTCTATTTGAAAATGACCTACTCTAGAGACCTGAAAACAACAAACAAATGCAAGTCAGGGAGGCTGGGGATACCCTGCCACGGTGTCTAGGTGGGAGAAAGCTGTAAGAAACACTTGTGAAGAGGGAGAGAGTTGGACATGGACAAACTCAGAAATTTAGACAGCTCAGGCTGTGAAGGGGATGGTAGTCAAAGGTCCACCCTCTGTTACAAGGAGCAGACCCTATCTGAGAGTAACTTCAGAAACTGATAGCCTTGATACTATGGCCAGTGGACTGCTCAGCCTCCAGAGCTGCCTCTCTTACAGGTGGTTTGATGCCCTCAGGAGTAAGAACTCTGAAACTTAGGATCAAGTGGATCACTCAATTTTCAGTCTTTTTCCTTCTGCAGGATGGTATACTATTGAGGGGGACCTGAAATCCCTGCCTTCTAGTGTAGACCTCAGAGCTCTGTTTTCATACCTGTCTGTCCACCACACATGGGGTACATCTCTTCGCTTGGACTGTATCCACCTCAGAGTGTATGAAATGTGGGGAAGGGTCCTCTAGAACCAGGAAGAACATGCCTGGCCCACAGGCCACAAAATAAATGTGGCCAACAACTCCTGGTATGCAAAGACTAGAAGCTTCAAAAGAGAAGCCAGCAAAAAGCCACCCCAATATTATGTCATTTTTTAATGTTTTAGGTTTTTCTGTTGTTTTCCTTTTTTTCTTTTAGTACTGTTTTTACCTTATTTTGTTTTTTAATGAGCTTTTATTATTTATCACATTTGTTTTTACACTTACTCTTATTCATATGTTCTTTATTATGTAATCAGATTTTTTACCTTTTGTTTTTTCTCCAACATTCTTCTCCTTCTTTCGCCTTTCTTCTATTTAATCTTGTTTCTTCTTTCTCCTTTCCTTGCCTTTTCCTTTCACTCATTATTATTACTTCTACCTTAATTTTTAGCTTCATAGCTTACTCTACTTTTGCAATTTTCATTTTTATTGTCATTGGTGGTTAAGCAGTTAGCTTTAATTGACTTTAATTATATTTCTACATCTTGATTTTTTTGGTGTTGATGCTTTTATGGTGTTTTTTTTATCCCCTGTAGTTGGTAATAGGGATTGAGCTCTCAAGAAAAGGTTGCTCATTAAGAAGATGCCCTGAAAAAATAGAAGAAATGGGCATCCTAACAGATGCATAAATAACAACTCAGAAACACAAGAAACACGAAAAACCAAGGCAACATGATTCCTTCAATAGATCATAACTCTTCATTATCCACATCCAAAGATGATGAAATGGTTAAAATGAGGAAAAATTCAAAAGTCTACTTTTAAAAAATGATTAATGGCCTCAAAGAGGATTTAAACAAGCAGTTGAATGAAGTATGAAAGTTAATTCAGGACCTGGACGAGAAAGTCAGCAGCATACATGAGAAATTCAGCAAGGAAACTGGGATTTGCGGTAGGGGGGCAGGGGGGGTATTGGAAATGAAAAATTCAAATAAACAGAATTCATCACCAATAGGTCAAGTAAAACAGATGAAAGAACATTAAAGATTGAAGACAATGTTAAGGAAATACTCCATTCAGACATCAATAAAAATAAAAATAAATAAATAAGCATGATCACAATTTTCAAGAACTTTGGGACATGATCAAAACACCAAACCTAAGAATTCATGAAGCAGAAGAGCTGAGATGCAAGCGAAAGGTAGAAAAAACCTATTCAATGATATCATACCAGAAAGTAGCCCAAACATAGGGTAAAAACTGGACACCAAGCACAAGAAGCAACAGGCAGGACTAGAAAAGAAACTCTCAACAACACATTACAGTTAAACTGCCAAGTATACAAAGAAAATAAACAATATTAATAGTCCCAAAAGAAAAACACCACCTCACAAAAGCATACTCATTAGAATAACATGTGACTTCTTAGCAGGAAGGAAAACCAAGAAAGCATGGACGGTACTTTTCAAGGACTGAGCATAAATACTTGTTGTTGTTGCTATTGTTGTTGTTTTTTATTAGAAATTTTTAATGTACATCATAATGTGATTCATTTTGACATGCTTTTCGTTGTGACAATTTTCATATATGCAATTTGATAAGCATTATACATATAGGTTATCCCTTACCCTCCTCTATGTTTCCCCCCTCCCCCCTTCCTATCTAAGTTTCCCATCCAAGTCTTCTCTATCTTTTACTATATAGTATTTTTCT